>WKFP01014393.1:641122-758259 GCA_011057875.1 Pterocles orientalis | reverse complement strand
CCCGATCATCCAGATCACACTTCCTCAGTTTAGCTGCAAGGATACTGTGGGAGACGGTGTCAAATGCTTTACTGAAATAGAGATAGACCACATCTACTGCTTTGCCATCATCTATCCACCTGGTAATATCCTCATAAAAGGCTACCAGGTTGGTCAAGCATGACTTCCCCTTGGTGAAGCCATGTTGACTGCCTCTAATGACCTTCTTATCCCTGATATGGCTAGAGACAGCATCGAGAATAAGTTGTTCCATCACCCTTCCAGGGATGGAGGTGAGGCTGACCGGTCTATAGTTACCCGGGTCCTCCTTCTTGCCCTTTTTGAAGACTGGTGTGATATTCACTTTCCTCGAGTCCTCAGGCACCTCCCCCATTTTCCATCACTTGCCAAAGATGATGGAGAGTGGTCTAGCAATGACTTCCGCCATCTCCCTCAGCATCTGCGGGTGCATCCCATCAGGACCTATGGATTTACGGGTGTCTAGATTACTTAACTGGCCCTTAACCCAGTCTTCATCTACCAGAGCAAACTCCTCCTTTGTCCTGACTTCCTCTGGGGCTTCAGCGATACGGGTGTGATTTTGTTTAAATCCTTACTTTTGGACTTAGATATTTCAGATCAGGCACTGAACTAAGTAGGAAACATATCTCTTCACAGCCATTCCAGCTTTTCTTTTGTGAAGCAACATCCAGTCCCCGTATCTCTAAAGTCAAAGGCAAGACTTGCATGTCTTTCCAAATGAACAGCTTGATGGCCATAAGGCCTTCTCCAGATGATGAAAAGAGGGGTTCATTTGCCTGCACATCATGCTTAATTTGCTGCCACTATTAAGTAGCTGCGCTAGCTACCAGGAATTATACAATTGTGGATTTTGAGCGCTAATCACTACTTCAATTTCATTTTAACACTCATTTTGTGAGAATGTAAGTGAAATTAAACAGTAATTAGGGAATCAAATATACAACTGAGTAATTATTTGGTTCTATGTCATGTAGGCCAGTGGCTACAAGTTTTGAATAAAAATGACAAAGGAAGCATGAGTCTTTCACCATTTTTGTGATTCTATTTCAGGCTGTGGGATATATATTCAAATATAACTGTGTTGCTAATCTTGCTCTTCATCTATGAATGCTAGCAACAATGCACCTTAAAAGGGTGGTTGTTCTCAGTTTTGCATTTTTTTATGTGGAAGCCGAGTCCTTTGATAAATGGCAGATATCTTAATTTGCTTGCTAACAGATAAGAAATTTCTAGTGTAACACTGTACTAATTTTTCTGGACACTGAACACTTAAAATACAAAAAGCTGTGAGACAAGTTGTGACGGTTTCTGATGCTGGCTTTTTGAAAACAAATATCCTTTAAGCTTAAAATACGTGTGTGATCCATGAAAGCTTTCATCCCAACTGTTCTAAAATGTAGACAGTAAATCACACAGCTCTTGAAGATAACCAAGATTTTTTTTATAAAGTATAATAGAATATTAACTTGGCAACAAAAGGAAGTGAGCAGAAAAACTTCTCTGATGAACAAGCCAAGAGAATGGCTCATTTTTTTTCCACCCTGCTCTTTCTCCAGCCCCAGGTTAAATCCATCACAGGGAATGCTCCCAGAAAAGAGACTGGTAGGTAAACCCCATAAATAGAAGATTAAAATGACTTCAAACTGCCCTTGTTCAAGGAGGAAACATATGGGGAATCCCAAGTGGAAGAAGAAAGCATTAGATATTCCGTGGACGGCAGCTGGAAATGCTTCCTTTTGACTTCATGTGCATGCATGCAAATGGGCATGACCTTGGATATTTTTGTCCCTTGTAGTACACAATTAACATTGTCCAGAATGATAGTTTACTAGTAATTTTTAATTGTGCAGAAATTGTGGTGTTTATATTGAAAATAGTATGTCATTGAATTACCATAAAATTCCTAGTAATTAAATGCTTTATACTTTTTAAAAATTAGGGTTGTATAGTAACCTGTTGCCACTTCTTACATTTATTTTAATGTTTAACCACACATGCTCTGCAGGCACAGATTGGAGCTCTCCTATGATTACTGGAGAGGGAGGGAAGAGGGAAATAGGTGGGTGGGTAAGAAATAGTGATAACAAAGCTTTTATTTCATTCTGCAGGTGACATTGAAGACATATTGCCATCTGGCATGATAAACATTATAATATATCAGTGCTTGTTTGCCAGATGTTGCTAGACACAAATAGATAGTGGTTCAGATGCATAGGGATGATTTAGCAAAATGAACCTTGTTAAATTGGAGTATCTGAATTGTCACGTTGCATCGTGCTTCTACTGGCTAGGGATGGAAAGCAGAAGGGAAATCAGAGTTATTAAGAATTAAGCAAATTGTACAATAAAGCCAGTCTTCCACCGCAGACCAACAGAAATAAGGCCACTCTGTAACAGCTAGTTCAAATTGATAGTCAGTGAAACAGGATAACATGTGACAGTGTGCTGTGCCAACACTTCTTACATTCATGCAAGCAATTTCCAAACATAGATTGCAAAATGAATAAATGTTTCTAACCATGTTTCTCAGTTTTTTTCAAACCAGAACTTTTTAATTTCCGTTTTGATCAGAGTGTGCATGTGTCTAAGTGCACATCTAGGTCCCTACTACTTGGGATTTTTTTTCTCCTGCCTATCTGAGAACAAGAATGTCATAAACATCAGTATGCTTTTCACATAGAAAATCAGACATTTTCTGTGTTAAGTTGCTTACACATTGAATAAAGCCAAAGTGGTAGGGGACTCTGGAACCTGTGAAAGCTGGAGATGAACAATGGTAGGCTTTGCAGAGACTGGAAGGAAATTTGAGTGACAAGAATTTTCCATTACGCTGAAGGTACTCTGTTATTTTCATCTGTATTAGAGCTATGCCAGGAATCAAGGCAAACTGAAAAACAAACAAACAAAAAAAACCAGGAAAATTTCCTTACTGATTTTAATCATTTTGTATCAGCCCCATGGACAGTCTTTGGAAAAAGCAGGAATTAAACCTGGGAATGAAACAAGAATGAAAGGTCTCTTCATTCTTGTATCTTCCACATATTTTCATTTCTCCCAGAAACATCCTGTCTGTTCAGGATAACAGATGGGGGATGAAAACTGGGAGAGTTAGGAAATGGCAAGGAATCTTCCACCCTGATAAAACATCTGTCTGAATCTAGACTACTGCTTTGACATCTTGGTGATACTGATGCTGTAGATCAGACTGATGGATGATATCAGGAGAGAAGAAAAAAAGAATAAATAAAGCATTGCTATAGAGATGTCCTCAAGGCAGGGCTTATGTCACATTATTTCATATCTTAAGAAAACATGAAATGTGCTGCTGAGTTAGACCAGTGGCCCATGTAGCACAGCCTTCTGACTCTGACAGTGGCAGAAAGTGAGCATGTGCAAGGAGAAAATGTGACCACAGCTGTCACCTGCAGTGTGCCCCTATTGTGCACTGCTGCAGTCAGTAGCATGCTCATATCTGTTTGTGAATTTGTTACCTATGTCTGATCTAGTTTTGAATTACTGATCCTGTCTGCCTCCAAAACTTCCCTTGGAGACAACCTCACTAACGGCTGCATGAAGAACTGCATCCTTTCAACTGCTTTAGACCAACCTCTTACCAGCTTCAGTAAGTGTCCCTAGTTGTAAAATTATGGGCTTTGCTGAACAATAGTTTTTCATCTTGATAATCTACTGACTTTGTGATTTTTCAAATTTCAATCATAGCTTTGCTGAGTCTTCTCTCCAAACTGAAGAGCAGAGATATGCTTAATCTTTCCAGATAAGACAGCTCTGTCCTTATCAAAATTTCCTTCTCTTTATCTTCTCTATCTCTACAATATCCTTCTGGAGGTGTGGAGATAAGACCCATGCATGGAAATCAAGATGTGGGCGTGCCAAGGTTTTATACAGTGGCAACATAAAGCTTTGTGTTTTATTCTCAGAGCCCTTTCTGATGGTGCCTGTTGCTTTTTGGTCCCACAGCTGATCCTTGGAGGACCTATTTCCTGATTTTTCTCCTCTCTGCAAAATGACCATTGAGCCCTACCTTCTGGTTCCCATCCTTTAAACAGCTTCCCATCCATATAAGGGCTTTTCCTCTAACCTCTTATTGATGCTTCTTTGGTGGTCTTTGGTGAGGAACCTTCCAAAAGTCTTCCTGAGGAACCAAGTCTGTGATGTCCATTGTATCCCTTGCATCACCCTACAGACTTCCTCATTGAACCAAAGCAGGAATTTCCTCTGCAGGTGCCATGCTGACCCTTTTCCAAAAGCCTGTCTTGATTCACTTGCTCTGTGACCTTTTTCTGTATTACAGACTCTACTGTCACGTTGAGGCTGGAAGTCAGACTTGGCAGTCTGTGCTTCCCAGAAACCCTGCTTGACCCTTTTCTGTGGACAAGTCAGTGTGACACTCCACCGCTCCAGTAGCACAGGGGATCCTACCTGTGGCATATTTGACACGTATCAGCTGTGGCTCTGCAATTCCACAGCTTCTTCAGTTCTCCCAGGTAAATGCCATCCAGTCCTGGTGACAAGTTTATTGTCTCTAGGGTTTAAAGCACCCTGTGCATTTATCTTTATCCTGTCAAGCCTCTCTGACCTCCCTACTACAGAAAAAGTTGAATGTGGACATTTCTTTTGTGTAGTAGAGACTGTTGCAAAGAGTTCATTGAGCTTTTACAGTGAGGACTAACCGTCCCTAAGTCCTTCACACTTTTGTTATCAGGCAATCCCACTGATTATGTCATCTGCTTCCTGCTTTTGAACTATTTAATAAATTTGTGCCTATCAGTAAAAAACCCCACCTTGTGCAAGGCGTGTTTCGCAGTCTTTCTAACCCTTAACCTCCTTTTTTCTTTTGACCTGTTGTTCTTATTTGAGCAAACTTTCCATTTTTTAACTGCTGACCTTTTCCCTGTGACAGCCTCCTTAACTTTCCCATTGAGCCATGCAGGGGGATTATTAGACTGCTTTGTTTTATTTTTGAATTATGGCACATATTCTATCTGGGCTCCTAATACAATATTTTTCAAAAGCCTTCAGGATGCTTATAGAGTTCTTGGGTTTGGACTGCTCCTTTTAGGCTGTGTTTTTATTTGCTTTTCTGGATCAATTGCATCATTTTTCTGTAGTTTCTTTTCTTTTGTGTTTTATTTATGAGAAACTGATTCTCTTGAAAAGTTGTTAGGGGATAGCAGGTGTTTGCTGGAGGTCTGAGTGGATGGATAAGAACCAGCCACGGTCTCTGAGATACAACAGCAGAGCAAATATTGTTGCTATCAATCTCCTTTTCATTGTTTTTAAATCAACCCCAAACTAATTTTTTAATATTCTCCTTTTCTCCATTCTCACATTATATCCACTGTTCATTCCAGCATTCCCCAAATAGCTTTTGCTGTTTATATATATTTTACTTTAAAAAAAAAAAAAGGTAATGCTTCTTGGCCTGCTTTTTTCCCCCTCGAATTCTCCATAAATTAAGATTCCCTTTTTTAATGAAAAAGTTTTTGGGAAGAATATTTTTAGCAATTTTTTCTTTCTCAAAATTTAGAATTTTAATGGTTTTTGTTGTTGGTTCTTCCAGTTTTCTGAATTTTTTTGATGTTTATTGCAATGTTACGAAGCATGCCTAGTGAGTTCTTGTCTTTTTGCTTCTCATGCATTTTTCCTATCTCTAAACCTTCCTCATTTCAAACTCCTTGGCTCTTTTCTTTGCTCTGAGAAAGTTTTTGAGCATCAACAGGAAAAAAATAGAATGAAAAAGAGGATGGACCTTCATGTACCTGAGGAGGATAGACAATACTTATTGTTTGCTAAGTGATGAAGAGAGAAGAGGGGTGTGAAGAGACCTTTCCAGTGCAATAATATTTCAGACATAACTTTCAATTTCTTAAGTAATTCTGGGTTGATCTTTTTCCTCTCATTTTGTGTTTTATTTATGTTTCCAAAGTTGGCCCTTTCTTGCTTGTTTCATTTTTCTGTGATACAGCTCTACTAGGTGCCATCTCATGGACAACAAGTCCATTTCACTGTTGAAATGTTAAACTGTCATTTCACTGTTGCTATATCCAAAACTAGGAATCACCTGACTGTCCAACACAGAAACGAAAGTATTTCATTTCAGAAATGTCTGCTGTAGCCTTTTGCTTTCTCTGAATAAATTTATTCTTTTCTGTATAGTTAAAATAGCCGCTCCCCATCATATTACACGTCAGCCTATATTTCATCAATAACATAACAAAGGTGTGAGGCATTGACTTAAGGGATATCAGTAGAGTCTGTGTATAAATTAGAAGATGTGTTTCAGATGGCACTGTTAGTTTGAGGAAATGTCATTCGAATTTACATGGCGCAAAGAAGATTTCAAGGAAACTGAAATGAAGAAGGGACTGGTGGAATTAGTGAAAAATAAAAAAGTTAAAGGAATGCCATATGAAAAAAGAATTACAAAGCTTGGCATAGGCTGGTGGCTTCCACAGGGGTCTTCAATTAGAGAGTAAGTTCTTCTATACGTCTTTCTGTACCGTTATCTGGAAGCCCTTTGGTTTGTCTTTGCTGCTGTAGACTTCTCTGGAATTATCAATAAACGGATGCAATGAGACACTGAGATAAAAAATAAAATAATGAATCTATACTAGTCATCACAGGACAGTCCATCTTTAATAAAAAACAGAAAGAGAAAGGCAGGTGTAAGAGCTAACACAGTCTCCCATCAGTACTACAACCAACAGGCTCATGCTGAACTGACATTGGTGGTTTCATTTCTTCCCAGCAGTGAACTGCTCATCACTGAATTCTCTGAGTTACAGTAGGACTATGAGGTTTTGGGTTTAGGAAAAAGCTACCTAAGAATAGCCTTGGTTCGGGATTCTTCTGTGCGTGTGTGTCTTTGTGAACAACTATAACGCATCACTCTCTCTACTGAGAAGTATGGTCAAGGATGCTCTGTTTAGTTTTAAACTGGTGTGGTCACAGAAAGAGCCGTCTTTCTTGCTGGTTGCAGAAATTCGTACCCACATGAGCTATGAAATATATCTTCCTTGTTTGCTGGGTACAGTCAACTACTTTGGTTGTTCCTCTTGTGTTTTGCATTTCAAAAGGACCTTCTGGCTTCAGAGAGGACTATTGTATAATGAGAATGATAAATGCTTGCTGAAAGATTAGTAACTTTCTATGACTTTGTTAGGTACTTTAGACATTCTTTAGCCAGAGGGCCTGAGAGGGCCTGTTCCTTTCAATAATGACTGCTAAGGTTACATGCCCCATGCTAATATTTAACAACTGTAAAAAATGAACTGATTTTGACTGGCACTTGGAAATTAAAAAAAAAACAAGTAAAGGTGACCATGTGTGGCATACTGCATTAGGAATGATCAGATCTTATTGAGTGACTTCTGCTCACATGCCCTGAATGAATAAGCTCCTTTTCAAGTGATGTAGGTGGGAAGCTACTGCCAGGATCATCTTCTTGTTAAGTCGTATAACAGGCAAAAGTCAGCCATGAAGAACACTTCTGATCCATCTGTTTGTCTTAGTCCTCAAACTACCTCTTGTCCAGGTTAGAGTCTAAATGACTGCATTTAGCAAACTTTCTTAATGATTCTTTGATGTACCTTTAAGAGGTACATGTATTACCTCTTAAAAGAGCATTTTGTGTGGTTGGATGCAATTGCCCTACTTTTTTTCAACCTGACATGTCTGATTGCTTTTCCTAGCCATTCAAATGATGTTTTATGCTTGCTTGCAGACTTTTTGGGAGCAGTACTTCTGTGAAACTAAGTTGTGCAAAAAACTCGTAAACTTTTGGTGTTATTTTGTTTGTTAATTTTTTCCTAAGTAGAAGGGCAAAAACTAGGAATGGCTATCAGTGCATGTAAACAGGGAACAGAATCATAGAATCATTAAAGTTGGAAAAGATCTCAAGGATCAAGATCAACTGTCAACATCCTTTCAGGTAGTTGTAGAGAGTGATAAAGTCTCCTCTCAGCCTCCTCTTCTCTAGACTAAACAACCCCAGCTCCCTCAGCCGCTCCTCATAAGACCTGTGCTCCAGACCCTTCACCAGCTTTGTTGCCCTTCTCTGGACCCACTCCAGCACCTCAATGTCCTTCTTGTGGTGAGGGGCCCAAAACTGAACACAGGATTCAAGGTGCGGTCTCACCAGGGCTGAGTACAGGGGCACAATCACTTCCCTAGTCCCGCTGGCCACACTATTGGTGATGCAGGCCAAGATGCCATTGGCCTTCTTGGCCACCTGGGCACACTGCTGGCTCATGTTCAGCCGGCTGTCGACCATTACCCCAGGTCCCTCTCTGCTGGGCAGCTTTCCAGCCACTCTCCCCTGAGCCTGTAGCATTGCAGGGGGTTGTTGTGACCAAAGTGCAGGACCCGGCACTTGGTTTTATTGAACCTCATACAATTGGCCTCAGCCTATCGGTCCAGCCTGTCCAGATCCCTCTGCAAAGCCTCCCAACCCTCATGGAAATGAATGTTACTGCATTGAGATAAAGATACATAACCTGTCACTCCAATGCAGCTGATTAGTCATAATTCTTGCTACAGATCAGAGGCAATAAGTTTGGATGATGTACGTGATCTCGTGGGAAAGGAAGCCAGCATGTATTGTACCTCTGCAGATCTGCTTTCATTATAATCAGAGTAAACACCTGGATTGTCTACAGGAAAGAAAAGGGGGAAAGGAAGGAAAAAAGAGAATGATCAAATTAGAAACATGCTGAAGCTGAATGTAAATCTTGCAGGGACAGGTTCTTGGTTATAAACTCTTGTTTGTAATAATGGGTCCTGTACTCATAGATCCAAGTTAGAACAGACTGAACAACTGCTGTTCAACATAAATGTTGGAGAAAAGAATAATCCTGAAACAAAGACTGGGCTTGAAGCAAAGATTTAATAATTAATCATTTCACAGTTTGGAATTGAAGTGAAATTGAATCTCAGGAAGAGACATGGAGGGAGTGTGGATAAGGGGGCTGAGATCCTTCTCTCAGGCACCAACTCCCAGGAGCCCAGTCAGTGGAAATGTGGGCAGGATGAGGGACTCGACACAAAAGTCTGCACAGCACTGTATTTTGGGGCACCTGCAATTCTGCAGAGAGGATTTCAAGGGGTGTTTTGTGCTGGACTGGAGATCCAGGGCTAAGTGGCACAATATTAGGAGAGTTTGACATGGTGGTTAACAGAGGTAATAAGGTCGCCTTATATCTCCCCAGTGAATTGATATCTAGTTCTAGGCGGTTTGGAAGGGTCCCTATAGAAGGTTCTGAGAGAGTACACTGCAAGAATGTACCTTTGTAAGATTAATTTAAGCTGTACGCTTAAGAATGTTAGTATGTATTTAAACATGATGTTGGACTCGGACCTCTTTGGATTCACAGTTGCAAGCACTTCATATCGTATTGTTCCTCCCACAATGTCAAGTAGGTTTTATTAAAAAGCCAAAAAGCAACAGGACATATGAGAGACAATTCTTGTTTCAATCCACGACAAACTCCTGTCGACTACTAGTTGAGAGAGACTAGCTTGGGCTGAATGAATTTTTAAGAACTAGAAAATAACTAATCATTTTCCTGGAATATAAATGAATGTGTCTAGGAAACACATTTTTCCATTTTATTTTGTTTTGTAATAACACTTTCACGGATCATCTGAATTCTGTGAAATGTTGAGAATCTGGGTAAAGTCAGAGGAACTGGTAGCATTTATTATGACATTGGGTTGGGATTTTGGGTTGGGGCCAAAACTGGTTTTTGATTGTTTGCAGCTGAGGGTGTTAGAATGAACTGCTTGACCAGGATTGTTCTAGAATAAATGCATTCTGGTGGAAATAAGGAGATAATGACAACTAATATCAAGTCCTTCATAGAATTAATTCAGTCTTTTTTGATGTTGGTGAATTGCTAACGAGCAGCCTGTGATTTTATTTGAACTTCTAAATTAATTAAATTCATTTTCTCAATATTTTTGCTAAACACTTTTCTTTTTCTGGCTTGTTTACAAACAATTAATTGCAAGTACTCCTCAATCAAAACTTCATTGATGTTCATTAAATTATATCACAGACAATATTCTGTGTGTTATACTTAGAGTTAGGCAGTAACTGTTTCTTCCATGCTCTTTTATTTTTTTTTTGTTAAGAATTAAAAAAACCCTTTTTTCCTGATGAAACTAGATATTTAGAAATTTCTCACAAAAGAATAACTAGGCTGTTATGGTACCCAAATGGTATTCATGTGGACTGTATTATTCCTACATGGAACTAATATTTGTTCTTTATATTTTGAAATATAGACAATCACTTGAGATATTTCTACTTTGGGGTTCCTCAGTCTTGTATTTTGACCTAGAATCTTGGACATGAGAAATTTTTCTTGATGAACATTTTATTGTCACCAGAAAACCTAAAGAAAAAAGATTTTTATTTAAGTATTTCCGGAGTAAAGTCGTTCTGATGAAAAATTCTCTACTAGTTCTAACTATTATATACATTTTTAAATGGAAATGGTATAAACTTCTCAAAATCGGGTAGAAAAATCACCATCATCTGTTATTTCTTCAGTTTAGCCTTCAGAACATAAATAAGCCTAACTATTTGACACTGGAGAAAAAAAACTTTCCCAGTAAACAACTTACTATTTGCCTACAGCAACAATTTTTGTATCCATGAGTAATGTAGGTGAGGTGGGATTCATTTGGCAAACAGGAGTTATCTAAAGCTGTGTTAGTCAGCTGAGGTGCCTTCTGAAGGACATTATTTTCCTTATCTGTAGGTAGATGTCTGTAATAGGTAGTCTGCAGGTGGCATGGCAGTATTTTGAACCCAGACCTGTTAGTGTTATCTGAAATGGTCATATATCTTTTGCATTAGTGGATAAGCTCTTAAGAGTCTTTTTCCCAGAATAAATGTTCTCATTTGCAAGTCCCTTAATCGCATGCTCTGAGAATTCTTTTAATATCCATTTAGAATGAAGCATTTCTTTGAATGTCTCTTCCAGCCAATTTCTCCACTAAATGGTTCATGGAAAGGAGGGGACGCGGTGTGTTTGATGTTGGAATGAATCGCAGGCTGGTTAAAGCCTTTGAGATGGAATAACTTCTAACTTTTAAGACATGAGTGCCAAGAAGCACCAAATATTTCTAATCTCTAAAGCTTTTATGTTCTTAGAACACAAAATAACCAGCTACCATCACATAACTCTTTACGTAGATGATACTTAGAGTGAGGCAGATGAAATTAAAGGCTTAAAAGAAATCTGTCCCCTTCCCCTACCCATTTTGTCCTTGCAGAGTAGGTCTTTTTCTTTCTCACAATCCTTTGCGAGTGTAAGCAAACTCCACAGTATTCTCAGGATCCCCAGGAAAGCCTCCTTTCCATCACTTTTCTAATTTGACTTCACATATGTTCTCTGCTGCCAGCAACCCTCCAGCTATGTTCAGGAGTTTTCTGTTCTGCATTTGGACTCACTGTATATTTATAAATCATTTTTTCTCCTATTGAATTCCAGGAGCTTCATTCAGCTGTGATCACTCTGTCACTCTCTGGGCAGATGCTATTTCTCCTCTATTCAGAACAAACCACAGCATGTAATTAGCAAACAGACCAGACACCAGTGAAATAGCTGTTCGGTCTATTGGAGACATGAAAGCAAATTGTGGTTTGCTGTTATATATATATAGGACTGTTATGTCCTTTAAGCTCTTCCTATACTTTTGGTCATAGATGCACTTGTGCAAGAGAAGTGCTACTTTGCTATATTCTGCAGCTTGCAAGGCCTGTGATTTGCACAGCCGTTGATGAACTTGCAACTGCAGTACATGCTCTTGCAGATACACAGTTCATTACTCTGGTAACCTCTTCGTAGGGCTCCTCAGTTTCAGAGCTTGTTCAGGATGTGGTGGCACAGTTGGTTTTTGATCTGAGTTGATAAATAAAATACATACATAGACAAACATACACACACACACACAAATATATGTGTACATGCTTGCCTTGCATTTTTCCATCAGCAGACAATATGAGATGTGAAATCAGCCAAGGTTGCCGAGACAAGTCAACAGAAAAGAGAATAGTGACCCTGATGCTTTTCAGCTCTTCATTACTATCCAGGTGGTCTTACTGCAGTTTGAAAACTTGTTACAGTTTGCTTGACACTTTTGCTTTATTAAAGAAAATATAAAATAATTCTTGAAAACCCATTTTCCGTGTTGGATAAAAATGTAAGAGACTTTGGCAAGATTTTTGCAAGGAATCACTCTAAGAAATTCTGTAGTTGGCAGAGGACAGGACACCTAAAAAGTTAAGAATTTAGATTTCTATGGGTTTAATTCTTAGCTCATCAGCTGTGGGAAGAGGGTTTTGTTTGAAACCCCAAAACTCAGTATATTGTGACAATATAGTTTCCTCTGGTTTCCTGGGAATTAAATAGAAAGTGTGTAAACATCCAAGAGCATATGCACAGTAAGAATGAACCTTAGGAAGTGCCCATTCTTGGTGGAGAGAGTCAAGAGGAAGAAGAATGTGAAAAGACATTAAATTTTTCTGTCGTACTAACTTCAGTCTCTGGGGTGGTAAGTGGTAAATAGTTTGGAAGAACATAGATGATATACACAAACATGTGAGCTGTGTGACAAAAAGAAACTGAAAAAAAAGAAAGCAAATTAGCAGTAAGACCTCCCTGCTTTCTTTCAGAAAAAAAAAAAAAAGACAAGAGATTGCAGTGTTTGTCTTTCTCAAAGCAGAAATATACATAAGGAAGTGGGTGTTTGTTTTCTTATATTTAGCTGGAAGCTAAAGGAGCCAAAACCAGATTGTTCTTTCTATAATTGCAGAAGAGCAGACACACTTGAAATAGCTGACTGCCTTTTGCTTCTTCAGTGTGACACTACAGATGTTTTATAAGTGAATTGTAATACCCTCTTGCCTTGAGAGTCCAACATCATGCAGTGTTGTAATAGGATGTTCTTCCTTTTATGTTCTTTCTGATTCTTTTCCCCCCTTTTTCATTTAAATACTTAGACAGGTGGTTTGAATAAGTCAGGAGTACTATATTTTAATGTACTTTCTATCCTGTATCTTATGTTAAACTGTTTCTACTGAGTAACAGAGGAAGGGGAATTTATGCATAATAATCTTACTCTGTGGTACAAAGATGGGTGGGTTAGCACAGATCTGTTCCAGATCTTTTTCCATAATTTCGGGAAAGTGATTTTTAGATGATTTACGGTTTCAGACATTCCTGATACCTGCATCATGGATGGAGACAAAAGAAGTGTCATTTATTTGGGAATCTCATCTGTCTTTATTCTTAAATGCAAGCTTTTAAAGGAGCAGGGACATTCTTTCCCAGACCAGCTGACAGAGCTGGGAGAAAATGGATGATATTTTATGCTCAAAAATTCTTCTCTGGGTCTCTGACTCACCAAGACTCTGAATGTGAAGCCTGCCCATTTTTTTTAATTTGTGTTGTTTGGTTTAGTAAGAGATACCACATGTTTCTAACTCTTCTGCTTTAGGCAATGGTGGCTACCATGTCTTTATTTAATTTTTGGTGTTTTGTTTTCTGGCTTGTTTTTACATAGTGATTTGTCTGCATGGGAATCTCTTCTCATTGGTTATCCATTTGCTCTCTTCATTGCAATTTTCATCAGGTTATATTGGAGTCCTTCTTTAAAAACTTATTGCCGTTACAATATAGAATATAATTTCACTAAAAAGAAAATTTTATATCTCTTTACTGCTTTCACTATGATAGCTTTTTTTTTTTTTGGTAGGGAATCTATTTAAATGGTCATTCTGCTTTCATGGCAGCAGATTTCAAATATTGCTGAAAAAATTATATAATTGATCTTGTTCTCCATATAAACCACTGAGTAATCCAGCTACTGAGCTACCAGCATTCTCATGCCAGCATTTGAGCATGTCCAGAATTGGGAGAATAGAAAAATTTTTATAATATGCTCTTTTATAATTAAAGGTCTATTGAAATCTACTTGGCAAGGAAAGAGTTCTGTAGGATTTCCAAATACATAAAGGACCATCATCTGATCCTGCCTAACCTGTCAACCTAAGCATATGTCCACCAGAGGCATAACAAAAACTGCTGCTGCTATCAAGAACACAGTTCAAAACCTATTGCTTACACTAAGGACTTGATCTGACTGTAAAAAAGGTTGCAAAGAAAACGGCTGTGCCTGTGTGAAATCCCACCAGCACTGATGGGGGTTTTTTTATCCAGGACAGTTTGGTTATTCATTGCAATTTTGTGAGCTGAATAAGCTGTTTGACATTAAATCAACACAGAGCCGAATCAGCCTGCAGGAAATAAACAAACTCCTGGTTTCTCTGTGAAGCTACACAGGGCAAGGCTGAGCAGCACTGTGAAATCCAAGGCTGCAGATCAAAATGCGTGTTGGTTGTGGTGCTGTCTGGGTTTCAGCTGGAACAGCTAGCTTTCTTCATAGCAGCTAGTAAGAGGCGATGTTTTAGATTTGTGCTGAGAAGAAGGCTGATCACATCCTGATGTTTATAGCTGCTGGCAGGACAGTCAAGGTCTTTTCAGCTTCTCTGCTGTGCCAGTGTCTGCAGGTGCAGGAGATGCTGGGAGGGAGGACAGCCCCAATTACAAGACTAGGATTTGATTTTAGGTTTAGGATTGAGACCCAAATTGGCCAGTGGTCTATTCCACATTGTGTACCTCAAGCCCAGTACATAGGTGAGGCTCTGTCCGGAAGTGGTCTCTTGCTCTGGGTCATCTCTCTCTTTTCTGGGATTGTGCTTTTGGGACTCTCCTTGCTCTGGGATCATTAGATAGGAATGGGCTGGCCCTTTGTCATCAGGTGGTGACCAGTATTACTGTGTG
Organism: Pterocles orientalis; assembly: GCA_011057875.1. Classification (NCBI taxonomy): domain Eukaryota; kingdom Metazoa; phylum Chordata; class Aves; order Pterocliformes; family Pteroclidae; genus Pterocles; species Pterocles orientalis. Next base: position 743,365 of record WKFP01014393.1, on the reverse strand, counting down.
TCACTCATTTGTATATTATTACTACTAATGTGATTATAATTATAGTTTTTAGTTTTCTTGTAGTTTAGTTATTAAATTGCTCTTATCTCAATCCACAGGTCTCTTTTCCCTTTACCCCTTTAATTCTCTTCCCTATCCCCTGGGGGAATTCTCTCCCCCATCTCCTGGACAGGATAGGGTGAGCAAGTGGCTGCGTGATGTTTGCTGCTGTTAGCTGTGTCAAACCATGATAAGGGCTTTGGAACCAGAAAGCCAAGCTAACTCAGCTGTGACACAAAAGACCACTAGCCTGAAGAGCACATGATCTGGAAAACAGGTCAGCTGTGGATGTGGGTGTTAGCTTGCAAATACGAAAGGTGTGAGAGAATGAATGACAGATGTTAACAGCGGTTGGAATTGGGGGCATGTGAATAAAGTGCTGAACTTGTGCAGAGTTACAGGACTGGAGACTGTAATCAAGAGGAAAGAGCTGGGCCATAGTCCTCAGTCCTTACACTTGGGCTTCTGAACAGTTTGACTCTCCTGTGCTGTTTGATTATCACTGTAATACACTTCCTGCCTAACATGCTACAAAAACAGGGCCATGTAGGGATTCTGGTGCAGCTTGTGGATCAGTCCACACCCATAACAGCTAATGGTTGAGTGATGGATATGCACAGAGGCAAAAGGGATCAGGATGAGTCCGGGCTGCCATTCCTGGCTCATATAGTGCACTATTTAAAATCCATTTTGAATAAATTGATGTTTCTTTTGTGATCCTTGATGGAGATCAAGGCATCTTTTGGCAGATGCGGCACACTCTTAGCACAGTGTATATGTATATTAACAAGTAGCTTCAGCTGAGGAGCATATCACTGTATTACCCTTGTGTTCCCATGATACTCTGAGCACCCTGTGATCCTGATGAAGGGAGGACATACACATGGAAAGATCATTCTTTCCTTTTCCTGCCCATCACTGTAAATACTGGCTAGTACCTCAGACAGTGACAAAGGACAAGTCAGCTAGGCCTTTGGTACAACCCTAGGTGACACAATTGTATTTTATGATTTTTCTTAAAGCATTTATGAAATCTCTGACTGACCTGGGAGGCAAAGTTTTATTTCCAAATCTGGTTATACCAGTTCAAGTCAATATTATGTCTATGCTCCCTGACCCATCCCACCCCACCCAATCCCTAGGACTCCCTTGCTGACTGCCTGAGGACGCTTTTGCTGTCTGTACTCAGCTGCATGTTATGCTGACAGGAGCTTCTGGGGACACAAGATCCCAAATGCTTCTTTGGCCATGAAAGGCTTTCAGAGTTGCTCTCTGAATGGGGAACCAATGTAATACAATTTGTATTTTAATTCAAATTGCCCTAAAAATGAACACGTTTGATAACGTTTTCAAAAGTGTCTTAAATATTTGGTGAAGTTTGCTTCAGAGCAAAGGCAAAAACTTAGAGTGCCTAAATACTCAGTCTCCCAGTCATTGGTTGGCCTTTTGACAGCAAGTAAAACGTGGTCCCATAAGCAAAACTATGAGCAGTAAACAAGGCAAAAGAAAATTACCGAGACGTATACTCACAAGTGTCTCTACAGATACATTTTGTGGTACCCACAGGATGATGGTCAGCACATAACTCCACTCAGGTGAGACTTTGTAGACCTCCCAAGGAATAATCTTAAAATATTGTTCTTGTCTCTTGTTGTTTTATACGAGACTATACACTGCATACTGACTCCACATCAGTCCTCCTTCCTCCTTCTGGGGGCTTCTTTGCCTTCCATTATCACCAGCCCCTTGTACTGCTGAAGTATGATTGGTGTGTTTTGCAGCTGTAAGAGCTCTATGTTTCTTTCAATTTAAAAGCCTGGGGACAAAAAATGTTTGGCTTTGATGGAAATGAGATATCCTTCATAATGTTGTACAGAGACATCAAAATTTATAAATAATGATGATTTAAACTCAGTTGATAGGCAAAGGTCCTTCAGTTGTATTGAAACTTACCTTTTTGTCAACACGTGAAGAACAGCAGTACAGATCTAAACAGGTCAAGATTCCTGGAGACATGGCAGTATATATAACATACAAAACACACGGACAGAGACATGGACTTATGTTACAATATTATAACATGTGTTATATGTATATGGTTATATTACTTCTATTCTATTCTATTCTAGCATATTATGTCTAGGAAAGACAGTCATGACCTATTTACCTGCTATGGGCCATGCTCACACTCATCCAGCATATAATGGTCTAGCTTACAGGCTAGTGTGGTTTGTAATGTTAAATGATTTTTAGTTCAGTAGTTGCAAACTTTGATCTCAACATCAGACGAGATCTGAAATGCACGTAACAAAGCTGCCACTATTTTTAGACTGCAGTAATTCTTTTATAAGGAGACAATTCTTGTACAGTGTATATTAACTCCTCAGAAAGCCTTTCCACGTGGTAAAATAGATTTAGAGAACAAAAGCACTGAATGTTGCAACTTGAATAAGAAGACGGTCTTTTATTGTTAGCTTTGAAGAATTGAACAATGTCTGCGACTTGTTCTGCAAAAGAGAAAGGGAGAAATAGAGATTTTCACCTCCATTTACATTCTAATGTTCTCTCAAAATAGAATTCCTCTGTGGCGCTCAAATAAATACTACACGGTAGCTTGGGGACATTGCTTTAATGTATGTGACTGGTGATAACAGAACTGGATACAAACAGTTCCCTTTCTCGGATGTTTATTGCCGCTGCTTGGATGGGGGTTGAGAGGGAATCAGCAGTAATGTGACACCTTCCACTTTAAACGGGTCTGCGCTGGCCTGACAGATCACTTTGGTTCTGATTATTAAAATGATAATCTGGCATGGCTGGCACTAACAGTAGCCTTTCTGCAGACAATAAAGCCCATGCTGAATGGGCGATGCTTCCCATCCGACAGTCTCATCGGACACGGGAGCTGGTTGAGGTGGTGATAGCAGGGGCAGGGTGGGGAGGGGCTGCTGTCGTGGCAGATAATGAAATGTGACTTGGGTGGAGGGTGCTGTCCTGATATGAAGTTTCCTGGCAGATCATTTCTTTCTAATAATTTGTTTGGTTAGTAAACAGAAAACCCAAGAATAAAGAAAGAGAAGCAATCCATTGGATGGCAGAGCTGTGTACAAGTTTGGTTTTGTTACAGCTGAATCCTTTTTACTCCCAACACACATTTGCATACTCTGTCTTCTGCACACTATCTGCTTTATATCTATCTGCAGCTACTTAGCCCTGCGTGTATGTATCTGAACTGCTGTCATGTTGCATCTAGCCAGCAGCACTGAGACAAAGCACTGAGAAAAACTGTTTGCCCTTTTCTTACTGTGACAATGTATGGACTGTTTGGCTATTATTAAAGTTGTCAGCATGATGCAAACAGCTCACTGATGTTTTACCAGGGTTATGATTGTTCTCACTTGGCATTACTGTCAGCACAGGCACATCAGGGAAAAGAAGAGAAACTTGCATGCTGGCTTAGGACTGCTGCTTTTAAGCCAGTTTTAATTTAATATACATTAAAAAAAATGTTTACCCTGCATGCTCAATAGCAGTCCAGTACAAAGTCTGCTGGTGGGGGAGAAAGAGAGTTCAGGTTATCTCACCACGTAATATAGGTTAGATGCAGCAAGCATTTAGTGCTTATTTTTGCCCTGTGCTTAGTACATTAACACAGGTAGTCCTGGGTGTTTTTAAAGCTCAGCTCAGGGTTTTCTGCTGCATGCTGCATGAAAAACAATTGCAGGCCTACCACTGAGCAAATTGGATGCTGTCCAGAAAAATTGTCTTCAGGATCTCTGGGTCTTCTAAAAGCAATTTTTTTGGCAAATGCAAAGGTATCCAGTCAACATTGGACATATTGAAAAGTGATGCTCGGACATATTCAGAAAATTATGCTAAATTAACTGTCCCCATTCTTATAGCACTGACTTGGCAGGCTGGACAACCAGAAGCTTTAAGATTCACGTGGCTGCTTGACTCACTAGTGTCTCACATGTGTGTAAGTGTGTTTGTGTAAAAAAAGGTGAGAGGTTGTGTTTGGATCTGTGCAGAGTTTATTGTCTAGATTGTTCTGTATGTTACTGTCTCTCACCCTTGCAATTTGGTTTTTAATTTCAAAACTTGTGTTTTGTGTTGGAACTAGTAAAATGGTGGCATGTATTGGTGACGAATTAAAAATAGACTTTGGAAAAATAGTGAGTGGAATGTAATTCTGGAACAAAAGGAAACTGCAAAACCACTTAAGATTTTTGGAACTCGCTTAGTGTTGACTAAAATGCTATCCTCAGTTGGGGAACTAGTCAACAGAAAATTCAACCCACATGCAGCAGATGACATGCCTCTTGGTACCTGCTTCATTCTGTCTGTCTGTTGATGACTTAAATTTACAGCAACATTGTCCCCACCACTGTGTGTCTTGCTTGGATCCCTTTAAGGTGTGGCATCTGGCCAGGACAGCATGACGAATGGTGGGTCAAGTTCAAACAAAATGTTTGTTTCAGATTGCACAAACATTGCAAAACTGAGATAGTCCTCAGAAGACTGCGGACTCCTTCCCAAGATCCACCAGGTCCTCATCTAGAGCAGTAAGACCTCTTGCTGAATCATATCTCCATTGCTGTGAAGCTCTGTATGGGGCTGGGAACGGACATGTCTGCTGGTGGTCTATTGCTCAGCTGTATCTGCATGTTAATTTCTGAGGGGAAAAAAATGTGACAGTCGCACGTAAATTTGTAATAATTTGTCCTTGCTTGGCCTGTCCTCTTTCTGCTGTGCTGGCTGATGCCTAATATAATTTCTAATATCACCTGTCATATTATAGGTTCTCATGTTTGTACAATTGCCTTTCAAAGGGTGCAGTACAAGAAGCCCTGAGTCACACGTGTGGGATTTGAGCTGTGAATGCCATGGCAATCAGAATTAGTTGTGTTAATACCTGATAGCCGCAGCAGGTAAATAAAAAAATCTATCTTCCTTCTCCTCTAGTAATTACTGAACCAGCAGCTTTCAAAATGCATTTTGGAAACATCGCTGAAATCTTTCCTTAGCAGTCTCCTGTCAAATACATTCAGGCTGGTAAACACTTATAAAAAAAGATAAATCAGTAATATATTGTTTGCAATACTCTCCTCGGTCATAGCTCACGTAGGGAAAAAAAAAGGGGGAAATTTAGGCAGATAGTCTAGAGTTATACTTGTGCAATTCTTTGAAATGAGTTTACTCTAAGGAAGGCAGTTGTCCTATAGATATTGATTTCTGTGGAAACAAGTTTGTATGTTAAAAAAGGGCCATGCCATGGAGAGAGAAATTGCCCCAATATCATCTAGTTATACTGAGATGTTTCTGACAGGCGATTGGGGTGCACCTGAGCTTTTCTCTTGCTCCAGAGGCAAAGGTACCAGACCCAACTGCTCAGACATATTGTGGGAGAAAGAGTTTGGCTGGGCTCCATAGGCAGTGGGGTTGTGGTTGAGATGTGAGCACCACAACTGGTCAGTAAGAGAGCATGAAACATCAGTGAGATGTGTCTGTTGCACAGGTGAAATGGGAGACACAGAAGGTCTGACTGAGAAAGCTGTTCAGGGAGATCTGGTGTTAGGAAGAAAGCTTTTGTTTTGTCCTTTTTGTGTAGGTGGATCATAAGATGTATAGGAGGAAGCAGCAATAAAAAGCAAAGAGGGTAGAAGGGAATGAGGTAAATGAAGAGCCTAGACAGATAAATTTACTCGTCTTTGGCATAAAGGCAGTAGGTAAAACTGTGGGAACCACTGTGGTCACCTGCAGAAAAAGGAAAGCATTGCCAGCAGGATGAGGGCTGTGATCCTTCACCTCTGCTCAGTGCTGGCAGGACACAACTGGAGATCTGTGCCCAGTGCTGGGCTGCTCGCTGCAAGATGGACATGGACATACGTGTTCGGCAAAGGGCTGGATTAAGTAATTAAGGACTTGGAACATCTGCCATACAAGCAGAGTCTGAGAGAGCTGCGACTATCTAGCCTGGAGAAGACTCAGGGGTATCTTATCAGTGCCTGTAAATACCTCAATGGAGGGTGAAAAGGGGATGGAGTCAGGCTCCTTTCAGTGGTGCCCAGTCAGAGGACAAGAGGCAATGGGCACAAACTGAAATACAGAACTTCCATTAAAATATAAGAAAAAAGCTTTTTCACTGGGAGGGTGACTGAGCACTGAAACAGCTCAGAGAGAGTTGTGTCCATCCTTGGAGATACTTGATATCCAGCTGGACACAGCCCTGAGCAACCTGTTCCTGCTGGTGCTGCTTGGGGTAGGGACTTGGATAAGATGATCTCCATAGGTTCCTTCCCATCTCCACCATTCTGTAATTCTGTGGTAAGGGCAGTTTCTTACAGAAATAGGGATTTTATTCACCTGCTACAAGTGCTAGCCCTTCTGTGTGCGATGCTATTTTCAATAGTACTTGAATCTCTAAAGTGCTTTGTAGAGCTCATCAGCTTAGGATGAAGAGCCTTAGATAAGGTCCAGAGAGGGCCTACAGATCCTCACTTTCCTTTCATTTCAGTATCTAAGACCTCAAATCATGTAGCTTGCCTCTGAGAGTTTCATTGATGTAAACTGAAGATTAAAAAAAAAAGGCTTTTGCTTTCCTGAAAATAATACAGAGACCATCATAATGGTTTTTTATTACATATTGCCATAGAAATTCAGTGCCTGCATTTTCTTAATCCCACAATATTTTTCAGAAGGCAGAAGTAATAAAAGGATTTCAATATTCCTTTAGAATTAGTCCTATACAATGTAAGACAAGGCTATTCCTGACCTATTCCATAACATTTGATTGATAGCAATCTCTCCCAAAGAATTTTAAAGCATGTTAACTTGGCTTTATATTAAGATTCTATTAATAAAACATATAAGGGGTTAATAAATGATTGATAGTGACTGTAAATGTTTTATAGATTTGGGCCATGCCTTAGTTATAAGCACATCAATAGATGACAATGCAGAGTTTTATAAGAGCTGATCAATCAAGCCATTGAACTGCATAAAATGTACATCCATTCTTTACCCATTTCTTTAAAGCTCCACTCAACATTTATTAACCCTTCATAGAATCATAGAATCATAGAATCATAGAATGATTAGGGTTGGAAGGGACCTTAAAGATCATCAAGTTCCAACCCCCCTGCCATTGGCAGGGACACCCTCAACTAGACCAGCTTGCCCAAAGCCTCATCCAGCCTGGCCTTGAACACCTCCAGGGATGGGGCATCCACAACTTCCCTGGGCAACCTGTTCCAGTGTCTCACCACCCTCATAGTGAAAAATTTCTTCCTAATGTCTAACCTAAATTTACCCTCTTTTAGCTTATACCACTTAGAAGTGGAACTTTAGTTAGAAGTACAGTATGGTATAATAGGGACACCTCTGACATTTTAAAGGCTGAATGTTTTTAATTTAAGGCCTCTTTGATGTCGGTCCAGGTGCTACCCATGGAACCTGAAGTTGGGGAGGACTGGACATAGTAATTTAGAAGTCCCTTTCCAGTCTTGAGTACTGAACTTATGCTTCTAAACTTTGACGGGCCAAACATAAACTTAATACATTCCATTAAATCAGCAGACTATTGTCAGTTTTTGACATCTGAATAGGTGCCACCTTTGTTCCCTTCCAAAGAGACTGCCAATTACCTAAGAGATGTCTGCTATTCTCCTTCAGAGGATATTGTATACTTTCTTGTTACACACCAGAGTTTTATCACTGAGGACTGGAAACTTTTCCCTATATTATTAAAATGCACTTGATATGATAATGATCCTAGATACTCTTCAGACAAGATAGTGGGTGTAAAACATAAAGACAATATACTGAAATAAATCAAATAAGCAAATTCCTAGCTTAGCCTGAAAACAGTCGGGCACATCTGGTGTTCTTTAAGATAGAATTTATGAGATTACAGAATCAGTACGCAAGATTGGTCTACAACTGTGAAGCAAGAAATGACCTGCATAGAGGTCAGAATAATATGCTTCAATAAATGTTGGAACTTCATTTGGATCCCAGTACAGTGCTTCACGTGATTCTTGAATTTTTGCCTCCTGAAGAAAAGCTGGTTGAAGAAGACAAAAGTTGGTTTGTTGGTTTGTTAGTTTGTTATTCACGGTAATGTCATGCCTGGTCTATGGCACAGACTTTGAAAAAGCCTGCAGTTGCAAGGTGCTGAGAACATACGGCCAGATCCATTATCATATATGCTTGGCTTTATTGACATGTAGTGTAGTTAGTTAGCAAACCAGTAAAAGCTCTCTTGGGGTCACAGAAAGAAGATGAAATACTGGTGAGAGGGGAAAAAAGCAGCAGAAGCTGCGACCTGCTCTGACTCAGTTTTGCACCAGGTTTTACTCCATTCACTAATATCAACCAGAGAAAAGGGTCTGGCTCATATTAAGTCCATTAAAAAAATTAGTTCAATATAGTAAAGAAGCACTAGCAGCCAATTTGAATCAAACCTTAAGTAAAGAGAAGCTGAGACCACAGCTGGTGCAAAAACAACTCACAGCAACAGAGAATTTGGCCCACTGAGGTGTATGGAAGCAAAATACCAGTATTGATAGATTCCTCTCTTTGTTGTGTTCACCACAAAACATGAGTTTTATGAACACAGAATAAATTTCAGAAATTTGATATATTTGCTAAATGTTTTGTTCTTTTTGCTCAATATAAAACAATGTCCACCTGAATTCTCTTGAATAAATATTATGATTAAATGTTGGGGATTGTGAATCTTCTTAAATGGGTTTTCGTCTTATACACAGAGGATTTGGAGGTTTTATTAACCAAAAGATGAAACTGCTGTTATGACACCTGTTTGTTGGGACTACACCAGGTTTTCAAACTTTAGTAGCTTTGATTGGCTTAGAGGGGAGGCATCTTCCTGGAAAAAATAAATGTTTTGCCTGGATGACTCTCCCACATCTGTGTTTTTCTAGTGAAATCCCTAAAATAAATATCTGATAGAGACCTGAGCTCCTGGAAGTGCACCATATGCTGCATTTGAAAAGATCTGATTTGCAAAATAAATGTTTTGAAAAGAGCATACAAAAAACCTTGTGTGGCCTGGCTGCAAATGGAGAAGAAGAGCTGTCACATGGCCACAATGTGTCAAGTGATGGTTTTGCACAACCATATCCTTTACTAGAAACACGACTTTGTATGTGTACAGGATTACACTCCTTAGTCTTCACAACCATAAAATAAGACTTGGCTCTCCAACAGTTATCTTCATGTCTATACCCCCTTGTACTGCTTCTTCTGCTTTTAAACACTAACTGGAGAAAAGGGTTTTGACTTGGAGTGCTGCTCTTAGCTCTACTGGAACCTTTCCTGGTGGCACCAGCTAAGTCACAGACAAGGGAGTCTTCAACGAGACCTTTGAGCCAGGCTTGCAACCTGGTGGGAACTGCTCTTTCTTTTCTTGTGTGTTTCACTCCACAGTCCTCAATGCCTCCTCTTCGTGTTTAGTTCAATACCTGGCTTAGCTGGACTCTATGGTGCTTTTGAACCCAGCTAGTGGCAAATAAATTCCATGTAGCTGCTCACTCACCCTCCTTCCTCGGGGGGATGGGGGAGAGAATTAAAGGAGTAAAGAATTAAAGGAGTAAAATTAAAAGGATTCATGGGTTGAGATAAGAACCATTTAATAAGTAAACTATAACAAAACTGAAAATAATTACAATAATAATAATGATAATAATATATAAAAACATACAAATGATACACAGTGATACTGATCACCATCTGATGACCAAGGCTCAGCGCATTCCCACTTAACGATCCTGAATCAGCGACAGTCTCTAAACCACAACCCTGGAAAAGAGATAAGAGCCTGAGTGTCTGAGAGACCGAGAGTTGACTGAGAGAACAAGACAACCCCAAGAGAGGTGCAACCCAGAGAGAAAGAGACCAGAACTTCCATCCAGAACCTCATCTATATACTGGGCATAACGTGCATGATATGGAATAGACCATTGGCCAATTTGGGTCTCAATCCTAAACCTGAGGTCAAATCCAGGGCTAGCAATCGGGGCTGTGCTCCCTCCAAGTTTCTCCTGCACCTGCAGACACTAGAACAGCAGAGAGGCTAAAAAGTCCTTGACTGTCCTGCCAGCAGCAATGAACATCAGGATGTTATCAGCCTTCTTCTCAGCACAAATCCAAAACACAGCTTCTTGCTAGCTGCTACAAAGAAAGTTAACTCAGTGTCAGCTGAAACAAGGACAAGTCTAATCTTACCTTGGGCTGCAAAGCACAGTGCCTGTGTAACCAGGACTCTATGCCACTCTCCACTGAGGAGAACTTAGTAACAAGCACAAACAAAATAAGGGTTGCTCATTTGACCTGAAATATCTCACGACCATGAAAAATGGTGTCATAAGTAATTTTATTAATAGGCAGTGTTTCGCTGAGGTCTTTGTGCATGGATTTAAATAGAGAGGATTAGGAAGTACAAATCACTCACAGAAGAAGCATTTTTGGAATAGACAATTCCCTCTTTTCCTTTGTCTTTCCTCACTCTCCAGGACGTTAGCTCTATCTGGGTATCACATGTTTGCATTCCCTAATTGAACTGCAACATCTAAGACATTGGACTGGGTGATGCAGAGATTTGCTGGTGAAAGATTATAGGGTTTAGTGTGTTAAATAAGGACTAAATATACCCTTGTTAGTTTGATTCATTTTGGTTTTTAATTTTTCCTTGCTGTTTAGATCCAATTAAAGTCTTGAGACAGATTCTCATCTGGCATGAATCAGCCAAGTAAAATGAAATCAATGAAGCTACATTGATCCATATCCACAGAGGATCTAGTCCATTCATTGTTGTCAATTGAAAAGGCATGTTTGGCATAGCTGATTTTGGAATACAGGACAGAAGTATTCACCATAAAAGCATTTTCACATTATCTGTCTGACTTGCAAGAATACACAGGCATTGGAAGTTTTATAGATGCGTCTGGCTTCCTGGCATACGAACAAATAAGCAAAGATAAGTATAGGCCTGCAAATTAGAGCTCAAGTACTCTCCAGTGTGACATTTTGCAGTTCTACAATGTCTCTGAGTATGCTTGCAACGGGAAACTTAGAAGAAAGAACCATGGAGCAGACAGATACATGTCAGTCTGCCTTTCTGATTTCTAAATTTTAAATATTCTATTTGCTCTGGAATACAAGAATGAATAGATTTCCAAAGTTTTGGTTCATATTAATGATCACAATCAGATAGTTTTGTTGTTTGACTTTGGTATACATAAATATCAACTGCTTTTTAGGTTGTGTTAATTTATAGTCAGCCACAAGAGATTCTTGTGGCAATGAGCTAGTCACAAGACATGCATTAGATACATTTCTGTGCATGTGCATGGGTTTTGACTTCCTAACAGTTAATTCGCGTGGCCTTTTCTTCCTTTTCTGTTCTATTCATACTCTTCACTATTTTCATTTACACAAGTAAAAAATAAATAAATTGTGAATCTCTTTCTTAAGCTCAGTCTTTAGACTTGTACTCTTCCACTCCAAAACTCTTCTAGTTCTTCTATATCACTTCCGAGCTATGCAGCCTGTAGCACAGATGGTCATCCATAGGCGCTTCTGCTATGGATTCTTTTAAGGACATTAGAATATTTTTCTTGTTGTTTCCTATCAATGATCTTTCTGGACCAATATTTTCCAAGTCTGAATTTTGCCTCATGCCAGGTGTTCATTCTTTGGTTATTAAACAGTACAAAATAATGCTCAGTTTTAGATCCATGGAATATACATGCTTATGGATGGAATTAGAATGACATTTGTACACTTGATGAATCTTGGTTATCATCTTGATGTTTTTGTTTACTATCTAAGTTTGAGGGTTTATTTATTTTAAAGTAGCTGGTGAAGATGTCACATTTCAATAATTTTTTAAAAACATTTTGCTTTTTATAAGTGAAATGAGTTCTCAAATCCAATGGTTTCTCATAAGAATAAGAACAGCTGAATAATGTGTAAGAAGGGTGATTCATGTTTTCAGCTTCTTTATTATTCAGAGACTCCTCCATTAAGCCATCGGGCAAAATTATGAGCTGTGGTATGTTACAAGATAGATCCAGTGGCATCAAGCTGTGCAGCAATGAAAATGAGAAACATAGTAAAACATTTTGGTGTTCTCTTCAAAATAGTTTCCATCAAACCCTACCTTTGAGATTGTTTTGTATGCCACCATCACAAACCCTTCATCCTACGTGGCAAACTAAGGAGGGAAAGTTAAGCTTCTTACATGTCCCATAGCTGCTAGGAATCAGAAGATAGGTTTTGATAATAGGCTTATATTTTTCTAAAAAGATAGAATATAAACAGACTAGAAAGAGGGAATGAGTTAAGTTTACTTTCAGAAAATCTAAGTGCTATGGAGTTATAGCTTTTATTCAATTTTCAGCATAACGGCTGATCAGTTCAGCTGCCAAATGTTCTTTTTTTTTTACACAGAGAGTTTGGTTGGGTTCCTGCTCAAAACTTATAAACACCGATGCTCCATTGCACATACTGCCTCTTCTTACTCCTGCTTTCCGTATGAGGTTTGTTATTTGATCATGGATTGCACTGTGACCTGTTCTGTCAAAAGTGAGACACTGGGAGGCAGGATGCAGAGCAGTAATGGTCTTCTTCATGGTTTCAATGCCAGTTCAAGCAAGAAAAAGATGCTACAGATCACTTATCTACTGTAGTAATTGTGTGATAACAGGCAGCAGAAACTTGCCATGGAAAACTGTAACTGTAAGAGTCTGCTAGCATTTACAAAAGGCATTAAATAAAGTTTCTCATTGAAGACTCATAGGGGCACTAAGATCTGAAAGGATAAAGGAATAGGATAAAGAAGCCTCTAAAAGGTAGGAAACAAAGTAGGAATAAATGTTCATTTCTCACAGAGGAGGAAAATGACCAAAATAAACCCACAGAGACCTATGCTGTGGCCTGTCATATATCATGTTTGTTAATGGTTTGGTAAAAGTGTTGAGCAATGAGGTGACAGGGTTTGCTAACAGTACTGAGTAATTCAACATCAAGGATTGACTGAAAAATTGAAGAAATCCCTTGCCTCTCTGAATGACCAGGTGAAAAAATGGCAAATGAAATCCAGTTTTGACACATATATGGGGGAGGGATGGATCCCACCTTTGCAAATATGATGATAGTCGGAGCTGACTAAAAACACTCCAGAAAGAAATTTTTGTGATGCGGATGGTTAAGTACATGGAAGTCCCAGCTCAGGGTTGAGTAACAGTAAAAAATACACAGAAAATGAGAAGGTAGGAACTGTTAGGAAAGGAAAGCAAAACAAAACAGGGAAAGCTGTCATGTGACTGCAAAAATACAAGATTTGCCCTCATCTTCATAGTGGTGTGGGATTTAGCCACTTCAATCCAACTAAAAGATAGAGTAAGACCAGAAAAAGATCCTAAGCAAGGAAAAAAAAATTAGTCAAAGATACAGAATGCTTTTGTGCAATTAGTGGTTCAACAGATCAGAACTCTTCAGCCCAGAAGAGAGATGGCAAAGGTCCACACAATCATCAGCAAGTACGGAGAAATGTAGGAAGAAAGTTTTGCAGCACATCATAAGTTATAAGTGCACTTCAGAGAATCATTTGGAGGTAATGCTATGGAGATATTATTATAGGCCTCAGAAACCACTTGCCAAATAAGCTGGAAAGCAGGGAATGGATAAAAAGTCGACCTTATAACATGCATCATGTTACTTGCCTTGACCTAAAGTAAAATAAAGTAGATTGAGTCAGTTCTGAAGACCATAAAAAAGAAGGCAGCTAAGTGAGGGTAGTCAGTCCATGATGGACTTGCTAAAGCCTCAGACTGGATAGAAATCAGTTTTGCATAGTACCTAGGAGTTCATAAAGAGTGAGGGAAAAAAACCCTAAAGGAACCCCAAAAAGCTGAAAGAAATTCCTGTCTGAAAAAAAACTCCTCAAGAACCTGGATGCCAATACAAAGAAGTATAAAATCTGATTAAATCTTGTTTATCAGCAGCTCTGATAATTTGTAGTAATAGAGTTGATTTGATATATCTTGTAGTTGTGGACAATAAAGTCACACCTTAGGTGATGGCTTCTTACTTCATTTGTTCTTTGAAGTGCCAGGATAAGCCAGCTATTCACCATCACTGTAGAGATTTCCTGGCCCATTTATTTTAAGAACCAGTCAGTGAGTGAGTTGAAAGTACTTGATCCCTTGACTAGCTGATTAGTGACTGACAGTGGTCTTAGAGGTGGTTCATCCTGCCTTTTTCCAATGCATGAGTTAAGATCATCGAATGATACTTTCATTTAACATTGGGAAAACAAATAAAAGGAGATGGTTATAGTCACACAACATGAAGTTAAGGTGTATATTGCACTGCCAAAGGCTGTTGCAGATGGCTGTTACATAAATGCTAAATGTTTCAATGGGTTGCACGGATAAATTGATGGGAGAAAAACATATTCAAAGCTGCTATAAAGACACAAGCTTTGGCTCAGGGGCTTCCTGTGTTACAGATTGTGGAGCATTAGCAGAATATTCCAGGAAGTTTTGATGAAGTCTGACTTAACTGTTTCACAGTCATCTGCTATATCACTGCTGGAGACGGTGCAGGGCTAATTGGGACCTCAAAGTGACCCAACACATCTGTTGTTTTGTCAGCTCACCTCATGGCAATGGTTTTGAGTGTTCATACCCAGGGCTACGCAGAGATGTGCAAAGGACCGCGAATGAACTCTTGACTGTGCTCTGCCCAAGAGAAGGAGCAAGTGGTGGGAGAAGGGGAGGGGGCTGACAACAGCAAAACCTCTTGAGCTTTGTAGTAGATGACATGCCTGGTTCTCCTTTTGACCTCTACGGCTATGCTGTGGTAGGTACCACCAGCAGCTGTCACAATTCAGGCTTCCTCTATTATGCCTAATAAAACAAAATGGTATTTCCAAGTCATATCACTGTGTTTAAGATGCTATATTGATGGAGATTTCAGTTTATTTTCCTGGTGGGTGTACAAGAAGGCATGCAGCATTCATTCATAATTTACTTTGCTGCCTGATGAATTATACTTCTGTCTATATTTGTACCATGAAGAACACTGTAAAAAGCCCACCAATTAACAAACACTTAGGTTTTTAACAGAAGATAGGGGAATACTTTTACAATAAGCTTAGTTTTGAAAATTCCTACAAATGCATCCATGTGAGCACATGTTTAAAAAGCTGTTTATGTCACTTTGAAGGAGGGAGGACACACACAGAGAAAGGTTAGTGACTGATAGCCATGGAGGTCAAACTCTTATGGAACAGAGATAGGAAATGTAAAACAGCAACATGCAAACCCCAGTAAGTTATTCACTCAATTCACTAAATCACAACCTGGAAATGTACTGAGGTCTTCCTGGAGTTCCTTTTTTAAATAAAAAAATGATGAGTCTGGAAGATATTTCATCCTGATCCTTGGCTTATTCTCTTCACTTGAACCACTTTTACATCATGGGTAGCATTGTGCATCCCTGGCCTGTCAAGGAATGAGTCCTGTCTTAAATTAGGGTTAAGAGAGAAGAAATCATTTGTTGAGATGAAAGTTAGAGATGCCTAGAGACTTGCTTTACCTTTTATGTATAGTGTAGCAATATGATAAAACAAAACAAATGCTTACAAAACCACTAGGAAGCAATTAAATATCTGAAAAGGGAACCAGCACAAAGAACAATAACACAAGACTGTGTAGTTTGCAGTGAGTGCAAATCCTCAGGAGGAGAATAAAAATCCTTGGTTCAATTGTATGTGTTCTCAGGCCACTTAACTTGGTGGGGGTGTGACCAGCTTGTTCCGAGTGGGTGAACGTGGCACTCCATGATGATTTTATAGAGAAAATTTCCAAAGAGGATGCACCCAGAGTAAGATTATATGAATCGCTGAGCCTTGGTGTAGCATGAGAGCCCTACTTAATGCTGCTTTCATTATCCAGGTGTCTCAGTGAGGCAGAGATTTTCCTACCTTGCCTCTTTTAATGTCTTGCTGGTGAAGGAGGGAGAGAGATTCTGTTTCTTTGCACTCTGAAGGGACACAAATGATCAATGAACAGCTTACCCACAGGAACAAAATTGATTGCCTTTGTGAGCCTGTGCGGTGAACAGTTTCGTGTTTATGAACTGGTTTGAAGAATCTTACAAAGTGCCCTGCTCAAGCTGTACTTTTATGGCACCCAAGTTTTCTTCTATTGCAAGTATTGCCAAAACTGGCCATATTCACTCTTACAGTTATTGTAGTGTAGTTTATGACCAAAGCAACTAGCAGCAGCTGAAAGCAAGAAAGTTAAAGTAAATTTAGGGACAAAAGGGTACCTTGAAATTATCTGGGTTTTTTACATAAATAGACTGAAACTTCTGTTTGACAGGTTCCTGTATGAAATCTATTATTCCTGGTTAAGAAACCAGGAGACATGGAAAGACACATCCAGCTAAATCTCATTACCAAAACAGAATCTGTTTGGAAAAAGGAAAGTTATATCTGATTAAGGAGAACCTTCCACCTTGGTAAGACTGGAACATATCTGCTGTGTTTTCACATTTACTGTGACATTAAGAACACTCCAGATGCTTTCTGGTTCACTTATAGCCAAAGCTGCACCTTTGTATTATATGCCTGAGAGAAATCAGTAAGAGCCTGAGGGCAGTGAGCCTTCCCCTCCTCTCAGCATGGGTGAGACTGCATCTGGAGTGCTGTGTTCAGCTTTCGGCTGCTCAGACAAGGAAGACATGGACATATTGGTCAGATTCCGGTTATTTCTAAGAAAATATATTGGAAGAGATTTCCCAGAGGGGTTGTCAAATCTCCACTCCTGGAGATCCTCAGAGCTCAGCTGGATGAACTCCTGAGAAAATGGATCAAACTGGAGCCATATCTAAGCAGACAGTTGTAGCACACAACAGCTTGCAGAGATTCTTTCCAACCTAAACTATTCTACGATTCTATGATCATTCTGTTGTAGGTGTCATGACCTCATGGATTTGCTGTTGTGAAAAGTGCAGGTTGCTGTTTCTGAAAAGACCGTTGAAAAGTTATGTAAACTCTCATAATAAATGGTTGTCCAACATCTTGTAGTTCCAGAAATTAAATATATATATATATGAAAGAAAGTTGCCACAGGAATACCAGCTCCTACTTGCACATATTTTCAAAGTGATGGAATTCCTTCTGAATTTCCCAATTGCCAGGTGTAATCTTGGTTTGTATTGGTTTCTATCCAATTTAATCTACTTGAAGCTCTTGGGTCACTGCAGAGGACAAATAAATATTTATATAGGCTGTGTCTACAGAGAAGAGATACCACAAAAATAAAAACATTCAGAAGTTGCCCGGTTTGGCAAGAGGGCAAGAGTTATTCTGAGTGCCACAGTAACATACACAATAAAAAAAAATAACAGTACCAGAGAGGGAATGACTCACTGGCCTGGGTGTTAAGACAATACCCTAAGTGGTGGAAAGTGGTTGAAGGTCTTGCTTGAATTATACAAATAACAGATCTATATTTCTTTAAGACGTATTTTGTGTTGAAAATCAATACTTACCTCAATTAGTCTCTGAGCACATTGTTTAAAGTCAGGTAGCATTAGCTGGAGATATTGAAAGTACTCAGCAGTGCTCCTAAACCCAATGTTTATGAATTTGTTCTGTAACCTGGGGGAAGTGTTTGAACCTTCTTTAGACAAAGAAGTGACCTTGGACTTCTATGCTTTGAACAAGTATTGTGCACTGGAATAAAAGCCTCTCTACCTAAATTTTGTTTTCCTCCTTTGTTGTCGCTGTTCTGTTTTTCTGCACTCAAATCTGTTTGATGGTTTTGACCTGAGTTTACTATGGTCATGGTATGAAGGGACTGTACTGTTTGAACAGGAGCATATCTTCTAAAAACATCCCTATCTGTATTTGGAATTGTATTTGGAATGAGTTTAAGGTACCGGTCATTTTTGCCTTCAGAGAGAGGCTGTGGTACTGGTTACTGTGACTGCAACAGCTGAATATCCTTGTCAGAAAGACTGGGCAGAGTGGGAAACACTCTAAAGAATATGCAGTTAAATGGCCAGTACATGAGCACCATAGACCATGAGACTTTTTGAATACTGAGATGCAAGAGGCAGAAAGTGTGGTGAGAAACTTAGACACCATAGAAATGGGAGCCACTGGGAAAAATGTAAAAATAGTTTATTTAGGTCACTGAGCAGGATCAACAATATGATGACTTGAATTTCACAGACAGAGTTTCTGGAGTGGGCAGAATTTGGTCTGGGTGTATGGCTTTCAATAAGAACTCAGAAAAGCAACAAAACCATCCCCCAGGTATTTGTTTCTGCAGACAGGAGAAGAATAATGTGCAGTGTCCTGATCAGCTACTCCCTTTGAGTAATCCTTTTAGACTAGGCTCCTGGAACAAACATGGAAAATGTGCTCAGATTTGATCGCTCTTTGTATTTTCAATGCTCTTTGAGTCCACAGGGCAACACCAATATGAAAGGAGGAGGAAGTGAAGAGTCATTCTGTTTATTTTTAAAGTAACTGCACTTAGAAAAGGGAGATGTTCGGAGAGTGAGCTAGGTGCCTATGTTTAGAAATCAATAACATTATGGATGCTCTGAGGTATGCAAAATGTCTGCATGAGGCTGATGGATATCAGCCTTGGGTGTCTCATCTGACTCTTAGACACGCTTGTTTAGACACTCAAACTGCTTTTCAGAAGTCTAATTTAGGTCTACCATCAAGGTCCGCTCTGTAGTCAGTGGAGAGGGATGAGATGAATCATTCTGCACAGGTGCCATTCTCTTTCCTCTGGTCACAGGGGGGAGGAAATAGCTTAAAACTGATCCTAAGCTTCCAGCTGGCTGAGGTTAAGTGAGATGAATCTTGGGATATTGGTATTGGGGTAAGCTTGGATAGGTCACTGCAGCTGAATGGGAGAGTTCCTTCTCCATCCTGCTTTATCTGCTTTTTCTCTTTACTTCTGGCTGTGTGTCCCCTCCACTTGCATTGTGCCAACTTTGATGCACAACAGATGTATTGATTTAAGTCATTAATACAGAACCAAAAGAGCTAGATGGCTTTTGCAAGTTGAGTTAATGATGTCTCTTGGGCACCAAAACTGATGCAAGATATGGAAGCTCCTAAGTGCTATGCAACAAGCAACGAAGGGGAGAAGGAGGACTTGTGGAGGGTGGCTGTGGAGGGAAGATCTTGCCCTTTTCAGTGGAAGGGGTTTGTTTACTTAGCCTGACTGCCACAGGTCATAGTTGAAGTGGTTAAGACAAAAAAGTTTCATACTGTGGGCTGAAGGTAAGCTGGCCACCTGTGCCAGTGTCAAGGTAGGCCATGTGATATGTGCTGCAACTTAGCTTTTCAGAAGATTTTCCTGGGTATCTGTCTCTACTGGATACCTCTCTCTGAGCACAAGCTTAGACTGACATTAAGGGATCTAATGAGGTCTCACCACTTGATGCTATAACTATAGTCACATATAGCAATAAATTACAGGAAATAAGAATACTTAATCAGTGATGGGATCTATTATGGGCAAGCCATTCTTTGAATACACTTATTTTTTTTTTTAATTTCTAAAGGTCAGTGAATATATCCAAAGACATCACAGTGCAATGTTTAATTAAGAATAAAAGAGGTGTGACAGAAAGGAAATTGCTGTACAGGTCACTCTTGACATTACTGCCAAACAATCAAAATGCTGAAAATAAGGCTTAGAAGGCCCACCAAGCAACCAAGGAACACACAGAGGGCATGTTATATAAATCTGTGTTGAACAGTAGATTTCTACTCTGTTTTGCACACGACAGAATCATCTGATCAATAAAATAAATAACTGTTGAAGAGAACTAACACAGAAAGAGATAAAGTGTGCATGACTGAAGAAGCTTTTTAAATACCATTTTAATTATATCTCTGCTTTGATGTAGATTTCTCTTCATAGCTCTGTAAAAGTCAATTTTTACATATTTCCCGCTTCTACAGGTGCCACTAATGTAAAGACTGAGGAATGATATATATGTTATTTATGCTACTGTCAATATGTATGTCTTTATCTGTCAATGGGAGAACTGTGGGGGTGATGTGTCATTTAAAAATGTTGATACATAATAATTGTTACTGACTAGAAGAGTATAACTGCTACCATACTTAGCATTGCTGTAATCCTTTCCATCCTCAAAATACTTTCTGAATGTTAATTAGCTACTCTAACTCACAAAAATTTTCTGTCAAAAGTACTTTTTTGACACCTAGTTGGCTTATTTTCTCCTGGAAGCAGATAGATAGTTTTAACAAAACTGGATGAAACCTGTCACAGAAAAAAATTCAAACAAGAAAAGGTGTGTGGATAAAAATGGAAATATTTTGTTAAAAGGCCTTAGCTGGTGTCTCACAGTAATTGAAACCAGTGTTCTCATATGCTTCTCTTACTCTATGAGTAGGAAGAGACTAGCTCAGTGATGATGACATGGCCTGTGACATACTCCAAAGTAATCACTCTCTGTCATGAGAACTAACTGAAATGTGTCCAGGAACATGGTCTGGCCATACAGCCTGCACATAGATGAGAAACACACACAAACCATGCCAGTGCCACCTCTGTTGAGGAAGTCAGGCTACAGGCAGAAAAGTGGAAAAACTATCTTCTTGTGAAATGTGTGTGAGATCCAGCAAAGCATTTTGGAGATGTGCAAAGAACAGTGTGTAGTGGAGTGTATTGAAGAGAGTCTTGAGGTAGCTCAGAGCAGCCCCATGAGGTGTGGTGGACATATTGACAGCCTTATCTTCCTCTTGTGATACTGCCACATGTTTCGGGATGACACGTGCACAGTGAGTGTGACGATGACAGAGACTGCTGACCATAGCATGGTGATGGCAACACGGATGTTCTGAGTACCTGCAGGCATGTACAGTGCCTTGTCCCCTCCTCCCCTTCCTGGGTTTGTGTTGGGCATTCTGGCCTGGCTTGCCCCACATCTTGAACAGATGCAGAGAATACTCAAAATCCCCATAAATGAGATATTAATGTTGAACTAGAACCAGGGAAGATTTTTGACTGTTGTAGTTGTGAATGCAATGGACGGTGGAAGGACTCGCTTGGGTTTTAAGAGCATGCTACGGTTTGGATCAGTATAAAGAAATGCTGGGGAACTCTGAACTACGCGCTCTTGCGCAGTGCGCACACTTCAAAAGAGAACTGTTTTGGGCTGCACGATGTATTTTCAGCTTTTGCGACAATGTAGCTCTGTGTTTTAAGTATGGCTCACAGTCTTCTGTGGTGTTGTAGTTTTGATCCTGGCTGGCAGCCAAACAACACAACAACCTCTCGCTCACCCTCCCCACTCCTAGGGACTAGGAAGAGAATTAAAGGAGTAAAGGGAAAAAAGATTCATGGGTTGAAATAAGAACCATTTAATAGCTAAACTACAACAAAACTGAAAATAACGATGATAATAGTAATATATACAAACATACATATGAGTGATACACAGTGCAACTGCTTACCACCTGATGACCAAGGCTCAGCCCATTCCTGGCTAATGATCCCAGAGGAGGAAGAGTCCTGAAATCAGGATCCTGGAAAAAAGATAAGAGCCTGAGTGTCTGAGAGACCACAACAACCCTGAGACAGGCGCAACCCAGAGGGAGACAACCCAGAGCAACAAAGACAGCTTCTGGACAGATCCTCATCTATATACTGAGCATGATGTGCATGATATGGAATAGACCATTGCCCAATTTTGGTCTCAGTTCTAAACCTAAGGGCAAATCCTAGGCTAGTAACTGGGGCTGTGCTCCCTCCGAGTTTCTCCTGAACCTGCAGACACTGGCACAGCACAGATGCTGAAAAGCCCTTGACTGTCCTGGCAGCAGCTATAAGCATCAGGATGTTGTCAGCCACCTTCTCAGCACAAATCCAAAACACAGCCTCTTACTAGCTACTATGAAGAAAGTTAACTCTGTTTCAGCAGAAACCAGGACATGGGATCTTAGGAAACAGTTGAGAAAGTGAACTTGTTCATGATTACACATCTTCTGGAATTTTCTCCCCTGTTTCCCTTCTCCTTTCTGGCACACGCAGCAGAACAGGATGGATGCGTGAATCTCTGCTGCCTCAGTGCAAACTCCAGCAGCTTAATTAAACTACAGGTGAAAGTATGCTTAGTCTCAGCCTTGGCACACTTTGTGTGGAGATAAGTGTGTATACTGCTTCAGTAACTCTGCAAAGAAGGATAGGATGGGGGTGACTACAAGCAGTAATTAAATTGTTAGACTGCCCAAATTAAGTTCATTATTGATGATCTTTGACTTTGCTCCTCAAATTGTTGACACATTGTGCAGTTACCTGTGACCTGCATATCAAAATGGGACAGAGGATCGGTTATAACGATATGTTTCTTTAGAGTCAGCCAGGTGCCATTTGTGCTGGGCTCTACCTGCATGTTTATGTGGCAGGAGCCATTTTTTGCTTGGAAGATGAACAAGGCCTGAGGGATAAATCAGGCAATGGCTGATAAGTAGAAAAAGGGGTAAAGTAACTCCACTGAGGTGATACAACAGACTGGGAGCAGGTCTATAGCAGCCCGTGTTGCCTCAGATGTTCTTATACTCCTATGATCTGCTCTGTTTCAGTATTATCCTCTGTCTTAAATAATTTTCAATGTAATGTGAAATAGTACGCAAGAAAGTAATTCAGTTGCTGAAGGCTTATTACACTTCTAGGATTTTGCGGAAAGCTTATTTAGAAAAGGAGACACATACTTAACCAATGGATTTAAGATTGCTTTTCACTAGTTAGACACTGTAAAGAGGGAAGGGATCATGATGTTTGTGGAATAATGTTTACTGTGATTGGATTGAAATGCAGCTGTGTAGTTGCTTCTGAAAAAATAAACCAGAGATGACAGTTTGAGCCAAATCTCTCAAAATAATTTTCTGTCATAATCCTCGGGTGTGCATGCTGGAGAGAGATATATCCATCTCTGACACTGCTTCTGTGCTAAAAAAATAAAAAAGAACTGAGAAAGATCTGCACATTCCAAACAGTGTAAATGCTAATATTGTCAAAAGTCTTGACAGTATTCACAAAGCAAGTTTGCCTTTCTGTGCAGGGAACTACAGGCTTTGCAGAAAGGTGCAGCATTACCAAAGCTTTCTTGTGGCTCCTTAGGGAAGATGCTTGGCTGTCCCAGGTCTGCCAGAGAACTCCGGAGTCCGTAATGGGCTCTGCCACGGTGTTTGGCCTGTGTTTGTTTATGAAGACATGAAAATGTATTTTTCTGTCCCCTATGTGATAACTGGTTTTAAAATAGGGAATTCCCTTTTCTGCTTGGGAATCGTAAAGGATTGGTTAAGTCCCCTGATGACTTTTCCCCTCAACAAGGAAAAATTGCCCCTCGGTGCCCTTTTGCTACTGAGTGATCACTCTGACATGGGTTCAGACTGATGTAGTTCATTCAAAAATATTCAAAGGTCACCAAATGTCATTAGCTGTATCATTACTGATGATCTGAGGGATGGAGCTTTGGTTTCAAATCCATCAATTTTCAGCTACTAATGATCATTAGCAAGTAAAGACAAATGAGGGATGTTTTATGGTACATCTGCACTTCATCTGCTGCACACGGGCGGTACGTCTTCTACTGCAGATATGAAACCACACAGATGAAGTGGATGACAGAACACGAAACTGTTTTTCAGTCTCCAAGAGACAGTTTCTGGCTAGAAGAAAGTACTCATTGACAGCAACTGGTGTTAGAAAGAATTTATGAGCTACCAGACAGTAAATGACACAAAATCTCAGCAGCAAAACCGATCAGTCAGAATTTACAAGTGTGATCTCTTTTCCTGGCCTTGGCAGCTCATGATCCTTTGGGACACCAAAGTGACCTTGGAAGTTAATAGCCTACTTCTTGATACAACAAATAAAATTAAATTCTTCTTGTTTTGATGAATCTTTTTCAGGATCGTTAATTAGAAGACTTGGCCCTAACAGAGATAAAAGATACAGGGGACTGCTTTCTGCTTCCTGCTGACTTCTGGGGACAGATTCAAATCCTGTTGGAGGTAATGGGTAGACTCAATAGGGCTTTGAACTAGGTCATTAAAATTAATATATATGAGCAAGTCCCTTTATCTCTCTGAGTGTCTTTGTGTATGTGTTCACATGGGGACAGCTAATAATTACTTACATCAGGATGTTTAGAGCATTTTGGGATGTGTCTGCGGACAACATCATAGAAGGACAAGCTAGTAATTTAAATGTGTATAATCTATTATTTATTCTAAACTATATGCAATAAATATTGTAGTTTATGATAGAATTTATATCTGATTCTATAGTAATTGGTAGTTAGCTGTAAAGGGATCAGCAAAAAATGCAAATAAAATAAATTAACACTTTTGAAGTAAACGATTTGTGGGAGTATCTAAAATCACATAAAAACTTAATGTAACATAAAAAATAATTATGATACAAGCAGAAATGGCACTAACCTATGATAAACCTGTGGTGTTAGTAATTTTCAGACTTGAAGCTAAGTGGTGATAAGTAAGTACAAAATACAGAGAAAATCTTATTGTGCAATATAATGAACACCAAGGCTTAAGAAAGAGGATCAGATACAATGGTAATTAAAGTGATCCTACCTTGGATTAATTTAGCCAACTTCATCTAGGCAGTTCCAGGAAGGAATCTGAGCTGCTTATCCTGTAAATATTTACTTTGTATGATGCTGACTTTTTAATAATATTTTTTTTAAATTTTGGGGGTAAATTACTCCCTCCCTCCTCCAATGAATTAATTTTATTACTGCATTCCACTGAAAGCATATCCGTATTTGTAGAAAAGCCTTTATTTTCAGAAATATTAATCCTGGGACAGTTCATGCCCCCACCTTGGGGTGAGACTCAGGCCAGTGCTGCTTCTCCTCCTCTTTGTCCCAGGTTTTGCACAGGAAGGAAACATCATCCTGGTGGCACACACCACCAGTTTTTTAATCTGATGACAGAGAAACCTCAGTCCCAGCATATGGGGGTGAAGTCCCCACAGCCTACACGTAGGAAACATCAACCATGGAGCAAGCAAGGACACCTTAATCCTACTGAAACCTATAGTAAAACTTCTTTTGGTTTGCTAAGAGTGACACCTCTCACAGACTTGTATGTTTGTTACAAAAGCTCCAAATCTTCCCTCTTTGTAAAGGACTTCTCCATGAGGCCCATGGGGCAGCTGCAGCAAAGGGTGAGGGGGGACCTGCAGAAGAGGCTGAACCCCTACACAGAGGAATTTCTCTCTCCTGGCAAACTGGCCTGTAAATCTAAGGTAACTGGTTCAGTTTGGTTACCTTGGTAAATGAAAATACGGTTCATGTTATTTTAGAGCAAACACTTTGCAGAATGACTCTGGTGATTGAAAAAGCCAGAAAAAAACAAATGAGCATTTTCTCTTACCAGGAACCCTTCTAAGGTCACGCATGTGGTAGGGTAACCAAATTTAATTTTTATTTCTCATAAATCATCAGATTTTTTTTTTTTTTAATGAAACACAAATGCCACTAAGTACAATCATTTAATATAAGGAGTTCCGGTGAGTCTGTCTTTTCAGTTCCTCCTTTTGGTACCTAAATGTTATTTTTATAGACACTGAACAGCAGTCTTTAAATTGGCACTTAGACACTTCATAGAATCATAGAATGGTTTGGGTTGGAAGAAACCTTAAAGATCACCTAGTTCTAACCCCCTGCCATAGGCAGGGACACCTTCCACTAGACCAGGTTGCTCAAAGCTGCATCCAGCCTGGCCTTGAACACCTCCAGGGATGGAGTATCCACAGCTTCTCTGGAAAACCTGTGCCAGTGCCTCACCACCCTCAACGGTAAAAAATGTCTTCCGTATAACTAACTTAAATTTACCCTCTTTCTGTTTAAAGCCATTACCCCTTGTCCTATCTCTACATGGTTTTGTAAGAAGTCCCTTCCCATCCCTCTGTAGCCCCCTTCGGGTATGGGAAGGCCACTATAAGGTTGCCCCATAGCCTTCTCTTCTCCAGGCTGAACAACCCCAACTCTCAGACTGTCCCCATAGAGGAGGTGCTCCAGCCCTCTGATCATCTTCATGGCCCTCATCTGGATCCGCTCCAACATCTCAACGTCCTTCTTGCATTCGGGGGACCAGACCTGGATGCAGGACTCCAGGTTGGGTCTCACGAGAGCAGAGTAGAGGGGCAGAATCAACTCCCTCGATCTGCTGGCCACGCTCCTCTTGATGCAGTCAAGGACACAGTTGGCCTTCTGGGCTGCAAGCGCACACTGCCAGCTTATGTTCAGTTTTTCGTCTACTGACAGCCCCAAACCATTCTCTTCAGGGCTGCTCTTAAAACCATATAAGGAGAAAACCACAAAAAATTACCTGAAAACAGGAGGCAAAACAAGTTAATATATCTCTTCCTATCATCTGCTAGTGTTACCTCTATTCTAAATGAAAAAAGCAACCACATCCCTGATTATGTGTAGTCTGTGCTTGTATGCGAATAGGTTTGTGTGAGCCAAGCTGTGTGGTCCTGAAAATGACTTGAAAAATTCTGAGTTTTCACTGTTATTAATAAGGTCAAAAATGTTCTTTCTTTTATTTAGGGAAAAAAACCCCTAAAACACTCAACACCTAAACAACACTATAAAAGTAAAGTGCAGCAAACCCAGAAGTTAATATAAAATCCACATGTCAATCTGTCTGTGGGAAGCATTTTGAAAGCCAAAGGCAACTCAACAAAAAAGAGAGCAGAAGCAGCAACATTTCAATTAGGTGAGAAGAGAGTAGGCCCTGACAGTTCATTACTGAACTGGCTCTTCCAAATACTGCCTTTTTTTCTTCCTTTGTCCCAGTTAGTTCATTAATGCTGGTCTCCAATTAGGAACAATATTTCTAACGAGATCTCTAGTTAGTAACCTTTGCTTTTTTATTTTCTGCCCATTTCGTAAGTACAGTTGTCGAACTGTAGAGTAACTTTTGAAATCTGAGGGCTGAATGACCGTTAGTGACGGTACATTAAATCACTGAGCCCCAGAGAACAAAGATGTTAAGCAGTGAAGTAGGAAGAACAGGAAGAAAGAGATGGAAAGAGAGAAAATCACAGCAGAACTGACCAGTTCTTGGTCTTGTCAAATGTACCTGCCTTTCTTGCAGCTTTGTTGCCTCTAGGCGCCATAAAAACTCTGGCAAGAAGTGATAACTATCTCAGACTTTGATGAGGATGGTGGCAGCAGGGATCTGTGCTTACTGTGTCTGCCTCCGCAGCAATAACTTCAAGCGAGTTTGCTGTGCAGGCTGGGAAGATGTCACTGCTGCCTCCAAATCACGCAGCTTGGATGCAAGAGGAGGTAACTAGTATGTTAGTCATCAATGCTTTATTCAGGGTGTCTAGCTTCCTACAACTGCTTCAAGCCCGCTCAGTGGATGTTTAGTTTCCCACTTCTTAGCTCCTTAGATGAGAAAACAGAGCTAGGGTGGGAGTCAGGTGAGATAAGACAGATTTCCACTCCCCAAATGCCTGCTGAGTGGTGAAGTGATTCCGGTTTTTATAGTTGCTGCTTTCTGATTTATTTTAAATCTTAAATTATAAGCTTGAGAGGTAAAAAACGGTGTCAAAAAGATCCAAAGAAA
This sequence comes from Pterocles orientalis, assembly GCA_011057875.1. Taxonomy (NCBI): domain Eukaryota; kingdom Metazoa; phylum Chordata; class Aves; order Pterocliformes; family Pteroclidae; genus Pterocles; species Pterocles orientalis. Next base: position 715,617 of record WKFP01014393.1, on the reverse strand, counting down.
TTGCACTGCCTGAAAAAAACAAGTGTAGTACCTAATTCTGTGCTAACGAATCTCTCTCTTCATAACTTAATTCAAAAATCTGCTGGCACACTTGCAAAATAAAAAGCTTGTAAATAACATGTCTGAAAGCTTCCAGTTCCTGAAGAATATATGTATTTTGTCAAAGCGATAAAAAATTATTCAGCATAATATAAGAAAACTATCTACTCCCTAACCATGTCAGTTTATTCCGTTTTAACAGGCACATCTATATCAAGATGCATAAGAAACGAGAACTAAAAATTGAGCTGTTATAGACTTGGGAACTTAGTATTTCATAGGTATATTATGCTAAATGGCTTACCCCTTATTGATTCACACCTTTATTAATCAGAAAAGCCTGAGTATATAATCCCACCTGATCTTTAGGTCCTTGGAAATGACAGTTAAATCTGGCAGCTGGCTTAGTGGAAGAATGGTGGGATGAAAAAAGCAAATGAATATCATGTTGCATTATTCATATAATTCCACTAGCAGAGACACAGGGCTTCCATTAACTGTTGTTGTTGAAGAGCAGGACTCAGGATAAAAGTAGTGCTGAAGATACTAGTATGAGGCTGTGCAAGCCTATTGCCATATTTTTCTGGGTTATTTGTTGTTGTCACTTTTTTTAATATTTGTGACCCACGACAAAATGTTGAGGTTTTAACATTTATGTGCTGTCTGACTGAGACATGTGCATCTCCTCCTGACTTTCCTCATGAGTTGTACAGACATATTTAAATAATAAAGAAATAGAAACTAGTGTGGCAATTGCATATGTTGCAAATCACCACCATAAGGAAAATGCTGGGTAGTAAATAGATAAGGCAGCACAGTATCCTTGATGTCCAGCCTTATGCAGAAATTGCTGTTGCTGTAATGTCATCCGGACAACACAGACAGGAGCAAGGGACCCTATTGTACTAGCTGATTACAGTTTAGATAAATGAAGAAGGGAAAGAGGAAAATAAACATGAATATATTAAATTACTTGCCTACCTTCACAGAGCAAAGCAGCAGAGAAACCGGATTGGACCTTACCTAACCTATTATTTCACAATCTCATGCCTTTGGTGTGGATTCAACTCATTTAGCTTCAGTCTGTATATACTTAGTGTTTAGTATGGGCTAAACATCTAAACCCAGCCATAGTCTATGCAGAGGCATATTCAAAGAGCTGCTCATCCCTTCCTGGAACAGCATCCATGATATGGGAGAGGTGAACTGTTCTCTGGCAATGCCTCTGTTTCCCCCTTGACTGCAGAAGGAAACAAAAGGATTAATTCCAACTAGATGCCTAACTTTTTATGAAACTAGTTCGGACGAATCCCAACTTATTTCCTTGACTCACAGTACAAATGTCCATATGCTAGATGTTCAGCATTGGGGTCTTCAGGTACATACGAGTAAAAAATCCAAGATTCAGTCAAGTACATATGCACGTAAGGACATCTTAATTCAAACTTTTCTACCTATATGAGAGTGCCCGAGTAACAGATTTGATTTAAAATACAACTTGATTCTGTTGTTTAAACACTTTGCCCTCACCTAATATTTTTTTTTTCTCAGGTTTTATTTTCAAAGGACTTTTTACTTTTTCACACTGCAGTTTTCCAGTACAAATTTACACCAACTAAAGGTTTATGGTATACTGCTGCCATCTCTTTCACTTCTGTAATTACAGAACATGAATACAAAATTAAGCAAATTGCACTATGGTGGATGAACCTGAAGCCTTTAATGAAAACAAATCCCCGTTCATTCCAGCAGCAGACGTGTGAAATGCGGGTCCTGACAGGAGGAGAATGCTGTTTAACTCAGGGCTCTACCCAAGTGGCATACCGCTGCATGTTTTTCAGGATGCCTTATTTGACTGTGCCAAAGAAAATAGCTTTCTCTTGTACTGGTAATGTGTATTTTACGTTCTATGAATAATGTATGTTCCCTGTGCAACTCTTCAGCTTTTCAAGGCGTAGGGTACTCCAATTTCCTCTTCCACACTATGACGAGGACCAGCAATGATTATAGAGTTCCTGAAGTTGCTCATTTCTTCATATGTAAGAAATAACTTAACATACAAACACCTTTGCAGACTTCTGAGATGTGATTTTTGAGGATTAACAGAGAATTCAAGCCACAGAGAACACACGTAAAAGGAGGTCTCATGCTGTCAAGCTCTCTGCTTCTCAAATTCATTAATTTTTCACACAAACCCCATAAATGAGTCATATTTCTCATTTCTCTGCCCACTGCAGATACAAGTCAAGTTATGTCAATGAATTAATGTTTAGTTAACAGTCAGTGGAATCTCAGAGAATTATATGCATGCTATTAAAAAGATATGCCATCATCACAACATTTGGGGATTTTTCTTTTTGGTCCAGAGGGCAGATAGTTTCAAGTTATGTGGAAAGATATGTGCTGATAACACTCCTGATTTATCTGGATAATTATCAGTGCATTTGGTCATTTCTGCAACCAGCTCAGCAGAGCTGGGTGTTTGTCACTGCGTCTTCAGGAAGCCAGCCTGGGGCTCTTGGAAGGTTTATTATAGATGCTTGCTTTTTGTTTGGATTTTTACCACAACCACAATTTTGGGAATGGGAATGCTTCTCTTCTTCCTGAATCTTCTGCATTACGCCACTTCTCTAGCACAATGTCATCCAATTATGGCAGCAAGAGGAACAAAACTTGGGTCAAAGCTTTCCAGCAGTGCCTTGCCCCATGCAGAGCCTGTCCAGAAATGGCAATTACTGAGGTGGCTTAAACTTTCTCTGCCTTCCTCTTTACTGTGCTCCATCATTTCTGATCAAAAAGCCTATTATATTTTTTTTCTCCACTTGATATGCTTTTTCCTGTTTATATAGTTTCCCAAGGCTAGAAAATAACATCAAATGCAGGAAGCAACCAGTGTAGCACTTAGAAAATGCCTTCCATGTAGAACAAAATTTCTTTTTACTTCACATCCTTGGTACATGATATGTGAAAATACTTTACAGAAATTGGTAGGACAGAGATGAGAAATGAGTGGGTAACAAAGGCACTTGTGCAGCTAGACAAGGAAAATAATGTACAAAGACAGAGCTGGAGATGAAAGAAGAAAAAGTTGGAATTTAAAAGCAGCAAAAGTGCCAGAAAAGTATCCTTGCAGACTAGCTAAAAATGATGGGGAAATACAAAAAACAGAAATGGTGCTTAAAATTAATCAGAAGCTAAAGTGGACAGGTAAGCTTTCAGATGACAGTTTGAAGAGCCCTCAGTGATATGGAGAGGGTCAGAGAGAAGAAAGGGTTCGCAGAGGGTGCTGCAGCATAGCTGGACACAAACCCCAATGCATGGAGCCCCCCAGAGCAGGTGCGGGGGGTGAAGGGGAACAGCACAAGTGAGAGGGATGTGGTGCAAGGCCAGGAGGGGTGGATGGTGTAAAATATCCCTGGACTGGGACACACAGGTGAGGGTAAAGCTAAGCCAAGCAAATAAAGGATGTTATTAAAGCCACCCATATGCACTTTTAAATTAACATTTGTCCGAGACTTAGTATTTCACTAATGGCAATTTTGTCTTCTCCTGTGTGAGACACTTTAGTTGAGCTTGAGGAACAGAAAACTAATCCCCATTTCAAAAGACAGGCTCAGGGATGAGCTAAAATTTTGGCAGTGTCAAGGTGAAAGAATCACAAACTGATAATCCGTGATAAAGGAATGAGGTGATTCCTTAGCTTTGGCTGTGTTAGTCTCATAACATGGGCATCTGTTTGCTCTTTTAATTGCTTGGACTGTGGAGGATCATGTTCAAGCTTTCTACATTTTCTACAACGAGGAACATTTTCAGCCATAGCATGGAACTGTACATTTAAGTTGGGTTACACTTGAGGTCAGTACATCTTGACTAGACTCTTCGAGCTTTGATAAAGCCACAACTTTGATCCGAAAAGAAAAAAGAAGAATGGAGGCTTCTGAAAAGCTACACTGAGCAGAGGAGAAGCCTGCTTTGGTAAAATGTGTAAGAAAATGTCAGAGATGAAGGGAAGGAATAGAAGAAACACTTTTTATGTTGGGTTAAAGAATAAAAGCCTGACTTTTTTAAGAAACCAGGGTGGTTATTTCTGCATAGAAAGGTTATCCCCAGTTCTGGACTCAATATTTGTTTAGAACTGAATCTAACAAAGCCTTTAGGCCAGTAAAGCATGTGAAAAAGAGCCCTGCCAGAAGCTGTGACTAGGAACTCATCCGGATGAAGCAATTGCTTATAGGCTTTACTGAATCTTTGCAGAAAATTGATTTAGTTGCTAAGGTGATGTTCCTACCAGTAAATAAAATGGATGAGGGACTATATTCTTGGCTTGCTGAGGAATGGCATGGCACAGCTGTCAGCTCTTATGACTATGGCTGAGCTTGCTCCTTCCCCAGAACTAGAGGCTGTTCCCCAATTGGGGGCAGCCCCAGGGCTGCTCTCTTCTGGTTGAAAAACCACTGGGCTGAAGCACACGAGCTAGCACAAGCCAGAGCTGCGCCAAGGCCATGCTGATGACTATTGTGAGCCTGGGCCTGAGACTGCACCTGTTCGCTGTTTAGTTTAACATGATCATTATCTCCTTTTAGACTCTCCACTGACCACTTACTGTAAAAAACTTGAAATGATGTGGTTTTTAATGTACTTTGTTAGCATGGATTCCCTCCTTGTGGATGAGGACTAGGTCTCTGAGGCATGACTCCCCACAAATCATATTGCAGATAGTACGCTGATAGGTATGGCAGGCACATCTGAGATGCATAGTTAATGCAACTGGATCTATGGAGTTGCGAGAGGTGATGCAACTCTATTAGACACAGGGGTAATTTCACTTAGATTTCATCTCTGTCACTGCAAGTGAAGAAGATAAAAACTGGAACACACTAAAACAAATCTTAAATGAGGAAAATGTCTTAATAATAAACCTACTGGCAGGTAAAATGCTGTCATATAAAGAAGAGTTAAATGGAAGAAGAGCAGTGTCTAGCTCAATAGGAAATACATGCAACCTGAACTCAGCCTCACAAAGAGAAAATATGCTGGCTGTAAGCAGGAGCACTGTGTAATAACACAGCCTCACTACGTTTCAAAGCTGGTTTTACTGAACACTTGCCATTTACCTAATTCATCCTCTTAAGCAGGCTTGCTGTTAATTATTTTATGACTGTTTAAGAGAAAAAAAATACAAACCAAAAAGAACATCTGACTATCTCCAGTATTATGAGTTTAAATTTTTTACTCACTTTCCTCAGTGTAAGCAAACTGCAGTACATTTTTGAGGAAATAGCTGATGTCTGTAGTGGGTTAAATTCAATAATATAAGAGAACATTAAAGGAGGTAGTTTTATATTGGAAAAGACAGATAGTGTTCTCCAGATAGTACTGATGAATTTGATTCAATGATACAATGATTAAATGTCGCTTAAACTAAAATCAAACTGGACCTTACAAGAAGTGACATATATGGTATATGAAAGTATTTTAAAATTAAAGTTCTAGCAAAGCCTGATGGAGAAAGACTATATTATATTTTACATACACGGTGATATTCTGTATTTATCTGCATTTATTTTCTTCAAAGAAATGGAATATACAAGATGAAAAATGTATTAAAAAACAAAAAAATTGTGTGTTATGCTATTGACTCCAATAGGAGCTGGACTGAACCAGTATTGGTACAGTTACTCAGTTTGAGGTTCGTCTCATGTAGCTTTAGGATGTGTCTCAGCTGCTTAAACAGAGGTTGCTAGACCTATTTAGGATGTCTAAGGATTATCAAGACAACTAGATGGGGCTTGCAGATATGGCAATATTAGGGAAGTTGCACACTTTTTTGGGATGGTAGTTGGAGGCCAGGTGAGATACCCTGCCACATACCAAATGTTGCTAGATGCCTACTTTTAGGCACCTAGATTCCCTGAGTGGTGTCTACAATGTAGGGGTGGTTCCAGCTCCACATTCAGACACCTGCATTAGATATCTACATGTAGATGTGTGCAGGTGTTAATAGTGTTAATAGCTAACACTAGCTGCTGTATATGATTAGTCATAGCAGTACTGACAGGGTCAGCTGGAGCTACTGTCCCGGCTGCCAGAACCATCCTGTTGTTTGTACTCCAGCACGAGCGTTCTTAGCAGAAATCATACTCGGGACTGCAGTTCAGAGAGGACCAAGAACACATGCATTTTGCTACTGACCAAGCAGTGGAAGTTACATTTTGTGATTGTCACAGCTTCACCAATTATTTTTTGGATCTTTCTCATCCACAAAAGAACCAAGAAACTCAGTTGTCTCAATCCAGAAAAATGGTCACTTCTTTTGATGACAGGATGCAGCAACGCAGTGACAGATGAGCTAGTTGGAGAGAAGACATTCATGTCAACATAGATATCTAGGTGAGATTCTGTTGCCTGAACGTGGGTGTGCAATAATATCTTAGGTGCTGTGGTTCCATCCAACCAAAGGCCAGAATTAATCTTGGACTGAACCTCGTGCTGCCAGGCTTTGGTACACCTGTAAATGCCGCCATCACCCATTTGGACTGGGGAGTAGAGAGACCCGTCACTTCAGTTTCTTCAAAGCTGCCATTGAAGACATACAGCTGTGCGTGACTGTCAACAATTCAGTGTGATTAAGAAAAAATAGCAGCTAGTGCCCTGGATGAATTTCCAGATGGTTATTTACATTTCAGCTATCTACAACAAGATATATGTGTGAATACTACACAAAAATGCACTCAGAAGTCTGAGAAAATTCTGGTGAAAACTTTGTTAACTAAGTTATTTTTTTAAGTCTGAGGAGATGTCGTAAGACTCACATATTTTATTTTGATGTCTGCTAAAAGAAAGCTGATATTTTAAAGGTGTTTGTGTGCCAATTTCCCACCATTTTCAGTGAGAATTAGCCATCTAATCCCTTCAAAGCCTGGCTCCCGGACCCACAGTTTCAAGTGCAGATCTTACACTTTCCCATTTCCACACTCATGTCTTCAATTCTGTGCCAACGTGGTTGCAAAGCAGGAGCCAAACCCCACACCCAGCTCTGAAGGACACCAGTGCAGAAAGCGAAGCAGATGTTTACCTCCTGGTGGTGCATATAGATTTCCCTGGATGTTTAGGAGCAAATAGTCACCAGGGTCATTGGGGTAGTTGTTCCTCTACGGCATGCAGGTTTGGGGTTGCTGTGGTTTTGTGTGATGGGTTTGTTTTGTAGCAGGGGAGGGGCTGCAGTAATGGCTTCTGTAAGCAGCTGCTAAAGGTTGCCCTGACTCCAAGTCTGCTGGTAGCAAGGGAGGGGCTGCAGTGGCGGCCCCTGTAAGTAACTAAGGCTTCACCCCCACCCCCGGCTCCAAGGTTTTAGTATCCGGGGGGGTGGGGGAAGGAGTACCACCGACCCAGCCCCTGTGAGAAACTGCTGGAAGTTTCCCCAGCATCAGGCTGGACCCACTCCAGGCCAGGACTGAGCCAATCTGCGCCTCAGTGAATGACAGATTTAAGAGGGGGCACGGAACAATGGGGAGTGGCAGGGCTTGACGCAGGCAGACCAGCCTGGCTGGCCAGCTGCCTGCCTGCCTGCCTGCCTGCCCTGCTGCAGCAGCCCAAGCCTCTGCCATGGCTAGCCTGAGAGTTAGTTTTATCAGGAGCCAGTGAAAGAACCTGTGGCAGAGAGAGAAGTGGGATCTGAGAGAGACAACTACACAGACACGGCAGTCAGTGAGGAGAAAGGAGAGGAAGGAGGTGCCCCAGAACAGAGATTCCCCTGCAGCATGGTGAAGGCTCATGGTGATGCCCGTTTGTCCCTCGAGCAGCCCATGAGAAGAGGTAAACCTATGCTGGAGCTGTTGTCAGAGGACTGTGACCCCATGTGGAAAGGACTCACATTGGAGCAGTTTGTGAAGGACTCTCCCATGAGAGGGACCCCACGCTGGAGCAGGGAAAGACTGTGAGGAGCCCTACCCTGAGGAGGAAGAAGAGACGGACTGACTGCAACCCCCATTCCCTGCCCCCCTGAGCCGCTGGGGCGGTGGAAAAGGTACAGAAACCAGGAACAAAGTCTTTGGGCCTGGGGAGAAGGGAGGGGTGGGGGAGAAGTGCCTTTCTAAGACATAGTTCTTTTTCTCAATATCTCACTTTGGTTTTGATTGTAAATAGTTAATAAATGCAATTTGTTTTTTATTTATTTTTTTATTTACCAGGTCGTTTCGGTTTTTTGCCCATGACCATAAGTGGTACAGTGAACCCTCCCTGTCCTTGCCTCAGCCCACGAGGTTTTAAACAAGAGGCTGTCTGGTGGCTTTTTAAAACTACATCAGGGGTACAACCAGCCAGGTAGGCAGGGTCGTCTCTGCTGGCTGGTGGGGGTGGATAAACCACCAGCAGCTCCGATCACCAGCAGAAATAGCATTTTCCTTGGAAGAACAAGGCTGGGTGGCTTCAGGCACCAGCCTCCCTTGGCCAGATTTACTGAGGGATTTTATTCCCTAAGGATACCTGTAGACCTGGACTTTACGGAAGTGTTATTGATTTAGGCAAACTCCTTGCTAGGAATATATTTTAATCCTGATACAGGTTCCCCTGCACCTGTATGTGCCTACAGCCCTGCTTGCTAAAGAGAACTTTGTACTATGAGGTGTTAACATGTAAGACCATGCTTGCTTTTTTGCTCTGAAGCAAAATAAAATTATGAAAGATGGACTCTCTCATGGAAAAACTTTCCAGCATATTTAAGTTCAATTAGTTAGAAGTGTTTAATTTTTTACTGCATTCTAACGTAAGAAGGTAAACATGTTATACAATATTAATTATAATATAAATATATGCAGAATGAGATTAATACAGGATGAAAGTTGAAGCAAGATCTGAAAAATTTTCACTACTATAACAAACCAAACTTTTAAGGACATTAGAAACTTTTTATTGTTTTTCTCCACAAAAATATAATTGAATTCTGTATGTTTTCACAGAATATATCAATACAGAGGTAACCACATTTGCTAATGGAAAATCTGTTCTGCTGGAATAACCTGATCAGTCCCAGTGAAGACATTCAGTCTGGCCCCATGAACACTTACTTTCCCTCTCCTAACAGCCCTCTTAAACCTGTATTGAGGGCACAGTACATTCCTTGTAATTTTAAAATATTTTTCAGTCTTTTTTTTTCTCCCACTTGCTACATTGTCTAAAGAATATGTTTTTCTATCCTTGTGGGTTACGAAACACCAAAATAAAATTAGCTGGGCTAGAAGAAAAGGGAAGAATTTTTCCGACATTTGGCAATATTTCCCTTATTCTTCTTCTTTTTGTCTTAGAAGCAGTTGGAAAATGGATCCCCTATTTATTTTTTAATCATGCACACCCACAGCTGTGTAAAAGAGGTGATTGCTCACCACTGTTGCTAGCTAATGTCACAGTGTACCGCTCCTGCTGTTGAGCAAGGGGAAGAGCTTTCTAATGAACCTAACATTGCCAGAAACCATGCTGGGTTTAGATAGTCCAGAAGCATTGTTTAATATAACCATGGGATTAGCTGCCTTCAAAATATATTGTTTTATTTTCTGGGCTTTCGTTTTTCAATGACTATGGTGTGATAAATGTTATCATTAAGACTACGTGACATATGCGTGGTGAGCTTTCAAATCAGGAATCTCTTCTCTGTTAATTGTGCAGCAGTTATTTTTTTTTCCGCTGGGATGCATTCCTTCAGCAGGTAGAAAACAGCTATTCATGCTCTTCTTCTGCGTTTTGCTTGATATCTTCTTGTTGCTTTTTTCTTGCTTCTACTGTTTATTTTCATTTTTAGAGGGAGAGTTAGCAGCCAGCAATGCCAGAAGAGAAGGGGTTTGAGAGGACTATGTCAGATGTAAAGGTCCTGGCATGCAGTGCAGAGATTTAGAGGGAATATCTCTAAATGGATAATGACAGCAGAGAAGACCAGGAGCTTACTTTGAGGTGAGTCAGCTCTGAAGCTTTACAGCTGAATTAGCCTGGCCTTATCCCTTGTCTGGGGCAAGCTCTTCTGTGTGCCAGCCTCAGTTTTCCCCTCCTGCAACAGCCTCCATGCATTGCTGGAAGTGAAAGGCGCAGGCTACGAGATGAGTTATGCTTAGAAATGTTAAAGTCCTTTTAAAATCCCTTATTCACTTCCATTTCCTTTTGTGCTGTATAGCAAGAGATATATATTTATATCTGGAGATATAAAAGAGCCTATATGCTCAGAGGTGAGTCTTTGCTAACTCAGCTGCCTGGCTGCTGGATGGTATCTGGCTCATCTCATGGTAGAGCTCAAGCAGAGTCAGTGGAAGGACTGTCAGCAGCCTCCCTTGTAGGTGCACCCCAAAATGTTTTGAAACCCAGATCTGTCTCACTCTATACTCCTTCCAGGCATGAGTAGAGTGTGACAACACTTCTGTGGTCAATAATAATTTGTTCCCCAAAGTAAGAATCGAGATATGCTAATTCAGGTTAAATTCAGCAAATTATTTGACTTCTGAAAATGGAGAAAATAAAGTGGATTTAAAAAATATTTTCTAATTGAATTTAGCTGGATTCTTGTTTTTAAATTATGTCTTAATAAGTTTAAATTGGAAAAAAACCCCATACTTGTTCAATTAGAAATAAATACTTGAAAACAAAAAACCTAACAAAAACCTTTCTTTAGAGTTGACTGAGACATTTGTTTGATCCAAAATACGCTACTCATTTTTTGAGGAGTAGAAGAAGGGAATCTGTTAGGTCAACCTGATTGATTTTTTTGTTGGCTTTTTTTTTTTTTTTGATTGGCTAGAGTATCAAAAATTAATTTATTCCCACGAACCATAAGCCATTGCTAAATCTGAAGCTAAATTGTAATTGCTAACTGCTTCAGACCCTGGAAGGATGTGCTGTTATCTGGAAAGAAAGTCCATAATTCTCAGACAGTACAAAGATGACCATGCTATGTAGATTAGAAAGATAAGAAAAAGCCCAAACTAGTACTCATGCAGGCACACAAAATGCTACCACAGTGGACCTATATATTGGTATTTTCAGCTCCTGCCTTTTGTGGAGTAAAACGGGTGACTATTTTGTAGCAGCAACAATTTTTTTTGTTTGTTTGTTTTCAGTTGTTAAGTTTTTATTTATGACTGTACCTGTTCCAGCAATACGTGGAAGAATGGGTTGGGACCAAGGGCTTCAGTGTGCTGTAAGATCAAGGATTAGAGAAGATCTGGAGATCTTTCAACCTAAAATAGACAGAAAGAGGTACAAGACAGTTAGAAGATAAATTTTAGGAAGAGGTTGGTGTCAGGAGTCCATGGATTCTGAAGAGGAAATGAGAAGTGAGGTTGAAATGCCAGGGATTTTTTGAGGATGGAAAAGAAAGAGCAGATGAAGAAACAAGTAGCTGGTGATGCTGTACATCTCCTGCAATGCTAAATGTTCACAATGTTGATGTTACCACAACCCTAGTGTGATGGCCAGGATGCTGTTTATTAGCACATGGACCATGATCCTCTTCTCTGGGAGATGTAATGGGTGTTGCAAGGTTTGGTGGTGTTTGTTGCCTTTTGAGGGTACTGCCACCAAGAGTCTTCTTCCCTTGCTACTTTCTGCAGCACTCACAAATTCATGTTTTTCCTCAAAAACGGTATAAATATGACCTGTATCAGCCACACAGGAGAGTGCGGAGTCCCTGACATCCAGGTTCTGGGGTGTCTGATGGAAGGAGAGGACACTGCACAAAGGATGGGGACCCCTCATGTTTCCTTCTTTTGGGGCAGATCTTCAGCCTGAGCATGGGGTGGGCTAGGGATGCTCAACTTTGTCCATCTCTTGGCCTGATCTTTTTGTTCTGGTTTGGCTTTGGCTTTTTTTTTTTTGTCTGTGTCTGTATTTTATTGTCTCTAACAGCTGGTCTGGGTATGCTTGATGGTAACAGTTGCAGCAACGGTCATTTTAATCTGGAGAATGCCAGGATGGGTGGTACATGTAACTTATGTGCTTTTTACAATTTTGGGAATGGAGAGGTCAGGCTTCCCTGGTGATAGGAACTGTGGAAATTAATAACAAAGAGGGAAGAGCAATACAGGGCATGACCTAGTCTTTTGTGAAAATGAAAGAATCCAAAGGAAACAGCAAAATATACGATCTCATCACACACCTGTTCTGTCTGCCCCTTCTGACAATATATCCCTGGAGAGTTTTTGAGCATGGAACTGCTAAGGAGGTCACCATACCCCAATGGCTTAAAAAGCCACTTGCTCTGCAGACATACTCAGTGTTTTTGTTTAGAGGAAATCAATGTGTTCTGGTAGCATCTGTCTTGAAAACCCCTTTGGCATGAGGAGAAGGTGAGGTTCCAGTGCGGTAGCAGTACAAAGAAAACACAAGAGGCTCTTCTTCCCACAAAGATTTAATAAATGCACAGCAATGTGTTAACTGTCCTGGTTTAAGAGCTAAGCAGCCAACTAAGCTTGCTAAATATTGCAGGATTCTGGGTGGAGACTGAAGCTCTTTTTCCCACAAAGATTTAATAAATGCACAGCAATGTGTTAACTGTCTTGCTTTAAGAGCTAAGCGGACAGCTAAGCTTGCTAAATATTGCAGGATTCTGGGTGGAGACTGAAGGGAGAAAAATGAAAAACTAACTTAAAACAGACTAATACAGTACTTTGGGCTGCATATGTGCAACTTAGGTAAATACTGGTATTTCGACTGGGTTCTGTGTTGGTTTCCTCTGGTGCAGCCTCAGCCCCAGATCTCCCAGTCCAGGCTTAGTCCATCGCACCAGCTGCTGTACAAATACACGATAGACTGCTCACAGCATAAAGAAAGAAAATAATCCATCAGCATCCCCATCTTGCAGACGGGGAGCTGAGGTAGCAAGAGATTAAGTGGAACGTCTGACGTCATGACAGAAATCTTTGGCAGTGCTGTCAGCGGGATTCATATCTCTTCTGTCCTAGCCTAGTGTAGCTAACGATGGGGTCCATCCATCATCCTCTGAAACAGCTCCAACTTTATCTATCAGTCCAACACAGTATGTGGAGTTTCTTCCCTTGTGTTATTTACAGAACCTGAAAATTAAAACACTCTTCAAAACAACTTTTATGCCACACTCTTTCATTTCTCATTTTATGGATACCTGATTTCTATCTGGGATTTTTTTTCCCTCCAAGCTCGGTAGTGTCTAGAGCAAGAATATGCCATACAGACAGCCTGCTCTGCAAAGAAGTCTCTTGTTTTTTTCACATGGACAGCTGAGACAGCAGTACAGATCAGGAGGTGCCATCATGGTTTCAGCATGCCCCACTACCAATAAATCATAACACATTCAGCTGAATCTGGACTTTTCATCTTTTGCCCTCAAAGCCCCCACTTTCAAACACACTGGGGGCAGGATCTCAAGGTCATTTTCTGTTACTACAGGCTGAGGCTGTGTGTCTTGTTGCTTCTGCTTTTATAGGTCCAAGCCCTGAGAATGGAAGGGCAGTAGGAAGTATTCATCCTGTCCTGTGTGCAGAAGGAGACAAGTCAGCAAAAATTTGGGAGGAGATGAGATGTGCTGCTATGCACTGGACAAATGTCTGTGACAGTGAGGGCAGTTACAAGGTGGCGTTTCAGTCATTTCCACTCTGAAAAAGTGGCATTTTCCCTATAGATGCACTTACTAGTATTTCTTATCATCAGTTATTCTGGTGAAAGGACTGCTTGGGAAGATAAAGAAAGGAAAAAAGAGCCATCAACAGCTAATCAATTCCACCCACTTTTCTGAAGACTTTGTAAACTGGCTCTAAGAGCTGATTGTTCTTGGTTACAGGCGATCAGGCTATTACTTCTGACAATCCCTCTAAAATTACAATACAAACTTCAGACATTTTTAATGCAAAGCAGTTCAGTGCAGATTATGGTTAAATTTTAGCTAAGTTATGGCTTTGTTCCTAAAGACCAAATACTATTCTTAGAATTGTGTAACCCAGCAAAATGAGGAAAGCAACCTTTACCCCTCCAAAGCTTTGGGTTTGGTCATGACTTTGCTATGAGACTTGCATCAGACTATTCGTACTGCAACCTGGTTTCAGAAGCGCCCTGATGGGGACACTGTGAAACCAGGACTACATCTGTACCAGCACTGAACCCTGCCAAGCAACATATCCAAAGTACTTGAGCTCTGTCATCTACATTGTTTAAATGTCACATTTTCAGAATGGCTCTTGGCATGCTTTTGGCTCATGTCAAAATACCGTTCTCCTAAGTTACTCCTAGCTATTATTCAGGTGCAAACACAGGCAAAACACTGTTCCCAGGAGACAGTGTGCATGCAGCCAGTATATTCTGAAGGTCAAAAGAAATGCACAGTGGAAATGCACAGTGCTCTGCACGTTGGCCTCCATGCCAAGAAACAGTCTGAGATTCAGTTAATATTATGTTGGCATTAGCATTTCCATATAGATCAGAAGCCTACTTTTGAGTTGAATGTCCCTGTCAGTGCTTTGGTTTACTTCACAGAGAAGGCTTGCAGAACCTGAGCTGCATTCTTCTCGGATGCCACTAACTCAAAAAATGTGTACAACTAGCACACTCCATCTGCCATCCCCAGAAGACTGGACTGGAGGTAGCAAGGAGTCCCTTAGATGTGTACAGTGTGGATATTGAGTCCTTGACACTGTCTCCTCCATCCTGCACATCCTTTGCTGCTCCTCCTTTCTCATCCAGACCCAAGAGGTGTTTCCTTATCTACTGAAATACATGAAAAAAGCAAAAGAACAAAGCAGATTAAGATACTTAAGGCCATGTTTGGCAAAGGTGACATTACTGCTGGATAAAAACAAAAGCAACAACCAGTAGATGGCTTACACAAATGCACCATGAGTATGATAAAAGTAAGAGATTTATGAAAGCTTAGTATATCTTGTGCCCTTTTTCATCACACTTTGCTCATTTAAGTGGCATTGAATGTAAATATCAAAAACCCAGATGACATGCTGTTTTGGATATTAGTTCAACCTGTTTATCCTATTATTACCATGGCATTTGCAAGTGTTATCTTTGGGTACCAGAGTACGGATGAATAGCTGTGAATGATATTTCAGAGCTGTCCTATCACTGATGAAATCCACACTAGTAATTAGTTTCATCTAAAGACTATGAAGTTTCCTTACTAGGCACTTATAGTTTTTATTCCTGATTTATAATGTACTTAATTGATGCAGGAGTTAACAGATTAGATCGCTGAATGCCTGAAGTGATCACAGAGACAATGGAAACAAAGCATCTTCTTAATCAATCATCTTGCTAGCTACTTAGCTGGCTTTGCTCCTAAGAGATCACCGGACAGAGAGGCCATTAGTCAAAAAAGAAAAAGAAAAAAAAAAACAGAGAGAAGAAAGTGCATTCATTATTATTTTCTAACTATGTACCCATGTATAGACCAAGCTGCTTAACGCAACATGAATGATATTGCTTGTATTTCTTGAGGAGTCCCTAATCAGGTTCTGTACTGTTGAATGCCTTTGTTTGGGAGGTAAGCATGTCTCTGAATTAACCTCTCCAACACTTCTCTTTCCCCCTGTGCTGCTCAGTGTGCACGTAATCCTGGGAACTGTTCATCTTGGATTCAATTGTTCATTGTCTGAACAAAAGACCAGACATCACTTAAGGCTCTGGGAGTTGAGTGGCTATTTACAGTATATCAGGAGTCCTTTGGGCTTTCATTTCAGGTTCCAACAGGGATTTGTTGTGAAACTTGTTCACCGATTAGCCCTTTCTGTGATGCTGGATATGCCTTTTCTCAAATTCTCTAAATCTGTTTAACTGCCTGGGACATTAATGCTCAGGCTGAAACAATGAAATTATACAAATGATGTTTTCTGTAAAAGTCTGCTTAATGCAGTATATTAAGATTCCTTCTGGCCTTTTATAAAAAGCAAGGTTGTGGAGGGATGTGTGTTTTGTCCGGAACCCAGTGTCGTGCTTTTCAAGTTATTTCCGAATAAAGCCCTCTGTACGGGGTCTGTTTTGTCTGAAATCCTATTCACTCTTTCCATTCAGGTTTTCTTCTCTTCATAAATTTAATCCTCAACCCTGGAATTCTCTCCTTATTTTCTTAGTTATGATGAGAGTGAACAGCTGGACTGTTTTGCAGACTTTGTTGACAGTGCTTAGTTCTTACTTTTTTTTTTTTTTTCTTTCCCCCTTTTTTTCAGACAGTCCCTGGCTCACTTTGTCTGGCTACTGTCTGACATGTCAGCTTACACTATTCCAACTCCCAGCTGTTCTTTCCTTTCATGCTATAGATTGTTCTTTGCATTATAGTCAAACACAGGTTTTTATTTCCAGAGGGTTAATCTGTTTCCATGGCAACCATTAAAATGGAGAAATCTGATCCCAGAACTTTTCTTTAAAACTTTTAAGTGTGTATATAAACACACATGTATTTGTCCATCTTAAAGGCAATTGCTGTGGCTATGAAATGGAAGCTGTTACGAACGTTCAGGAATCAGCAAGTTCTCAAACTGCTTAAGCTACACCACCACATTTCTGATTCTCATTATAGATATTGGCAGAAAATGACTGGAAATATTTTCCATCAACCATGGTTGCAGCTGCAAAATTGGATATGTTAAACTAAATTATTGGGATCTCCATGTTTACTTAGTGTCAGATATTTCTGTGTAAATTTTAGTGGTTAGTTATTAATTGTCATTGCCAAATGCCACCCCTGAAAACCTACTTGGAACTGAGCAACTGAGCTGATACCCCTCTGCTCGCGCTGTGAATGCTCTGGAATCTAAATGAAATATTGCTATGTAAGGAAAGCAAGATTATACTTTCACCTTTCAAAAAGCTATTTGTAGCTGCTGAAAGCTAGCAGCAGCACAAACTTTCTTCTCTGGATAAACTGAGACAAACAGCAAATACCTGTCTGTGGAGAAGTCTGTTTCCTCTGTATGTGTGTGAGCAATTTTGAATGAAGGTGAACCTATCAAATGAAGCAGCCCCATGCAGGGTCTACTCAGATGCGATGGCCGTGTCTCATCACGTGGACATTCAGATAAAGTACAATTTTTTATTCTGATCTAAAACTGCTGATCCCCCCTGGAAGTTTGGGTAGTTCCAGCTGGCTACCTATCTTGGTGTTACCAACCCGCTCGAGTCCTCCCTTGGTCTTTGTTTTGCACTGGCAATTATTTGATACACAGGCTGAGCCTTCTTCAAAACCATCAAAGCCTGCCCTGTCTTTATAACCTGGGCCTTGGCACTCAAGTTGGTGGGATGTCTCTTAGGAGACTAGGCCAAAGTTTGATTTATCATTCATTTAAGGATTAGCTTCATTGTATTAAACCTGGGACAGTGACCTGATACCTTCTGGGCTGGGACCAAGGGCAAAAGATCAATGACTCCAGCCTATCCAGGGTATACTAATTTAATGTGGCAAAATCTCTGGCTGCCTCTAAATCCTTGACCCAGGCGTGTCAGGATGGAAGAGTCATGCCACTTTCAGATTCTACTGAGAGCTTCTCTTTGCACATTTTTTTTCACAGAGCATTAGGCATAAATGTGTATTAGTAAAATGTCTGAACAAGAGGTGAGTTATGTCAAGGTTTCTGAAAATATTTTTAGGTGCTTTTAAGGATTACATCAAATAAACCAATATTGGACTATTCCTGGGGAATCAGTTCTCTCCAAACCCACCTCTTGTAGCCTTAGAGAAAAGTTTAGCTCCTTGTCGAATTGCTATTTTAATTGGTGTATATTACAGGAATAGACTGTAAAGATTTCCACAAATTATTCCATAAAAGAGGGTCCTGAAACACCCACTCATAGCACCAGTAAGGAAAATTTTCAGTCAAAGAATAACCCGCATAACTGTTCATGGGCACTGTGCAGATGTTTATGCTTATGTTCCCTCTTCCTACCCACTGCTAATTGAGACGCCCCACAGACACCTTGTGCACCCTGATGCAGTCACCTATAAAGACACTTGCTAACGATGTAGGCTTCCAAACTTTTATTGACATGAGAGGTCCTATCATCTATGGTCTTGAGAAGAACCTTAGCAGGATTCCCAAAGCACAGCAGTGGAGCTACACATAAGCAATAATTTAGATTAAATGTGTTCCTTGAGGATCAGAGCACATCTTGATTTGCCCACTGCTTTTACTTCCTATCTTCATCCTGCTTTATCTTCCACAGAAAAGTCAAACTTACTCCTTCCTTCTAGTTTTTTTTTTCCTTTTAAGCTCAATTATACCCACTATATGAATTTTGTTAGTGCCTGAGAAGTTTTATTCCAGGGTATTTATTCCTCTGGGTGACAGTAGTGTTTAAAACAGTTTGGAAGAGCACTCGTATTTCCTAGCAAAGTCATTGGCTCAAGAGTGAAATCCCAGGGCAGACAAATCATTGACTATAATAAGACTAATGAGGTACTGTGACTATGTTATCATTAAAATTGGGGAAATTTTATGGTCCTGGAGGATTTGTGAGTATCTCTAACTAGTCTTGGAGGCATGCCAAACTAGTTTGATATTTCCTTCTCCCTCATACACTCCTTGTCCCTCACATCTGTCTCCTCAGTCCTTTGGTGATTTGAACAAAACAAAAGCCATGTAAATACATGTAGTTTTTCTCCTACTTAATAGCAAAGCTTGTGTTTTCTATTAAGAATTCTACTTTCTGTTGGAACTTCAAGGGAAATGTGGTCTCTATGTCAACAGTGTTCTTTCTTTTCTTCCCTGATATTATTCTAATTTTCGCTCAGCTGGATTCTTCTCTCTCTCTCCCCAGCCCTCTTCAAAGTGGGTTGCTAATCTGAGATTTCTCAAAATAGTAATCAATTTTTTAACATCCTGGGGGTTTTGAAATACAGGGAAATCTCCCATTAGTGTTTCCAAGGGCATAAGTCATTGCCATATTAGCAACAAGCCAAGTAAATACAATTTTTTTGATGCATGGTCTGTGGTAGTAGCACCCAAAAAGTTGTCCATGGAGAGATTAATGATATATTGCACGAGTAAACGCCTAACTGTGCTCACTCTGCCCATAGCTTAAATTAGTCAGGCTACTTGTGGTTGTTGGTTTTCTGCTGGTTATATCAGAGTTTACCGCCTCTGGAAAGCACCAAGCTGTCTGTGCATGCTCTGGTCTATGCACATGCAGATTCTGAGAGGTTTCAAAAGCATTAAGAGCAACTGCAAATGCACTGACCACCTGCAGAATGTTTGCTATTTTCTGGAAACATCAGCTTGGCTGCATGTGCCATGAAGCAAGTCTAGATACATCTGGCATCTAGGGAGTTGTTGACATGCAGAGATTTGCATTTCTGTGTTGAGTGAAATATGTACTGTACTGTTTCAAGCACCCATATGTTTTATTCCGTCTTTCCCTAAATGCCTCACAGCCCCTCACTTATTTATAATGAATAAAGCTGAAAAATGCTAATAAGGCCATTTCACCACTGAAGAGGAGAAGGACACAAATTGTAAAGTGCAGGTCCTTGGGCATCCAGAGCCTGTACAACAAAAACCAGTAACAACAGAAGGAGCCGCAGGTCTCCTCCAGCCTAGGCTGGTGCCATGACCATTTTGACACCAATTCTCTTCCTCTTGGGGTGAGTTCCTACTGTTTGCTTCTGAATTCTTGCAGCATAAGCTATTGCAGAAATACGGGATAAGGGCTTGTTCTGTCTTTCAGCCACTTGTGTAATTTTTTTTTTTTAAGCAATCAATGCAGACATATTTTGCTATTCCTTAACTGACACCAGAAGGAGCGTTTGAAGGTGAACAAAAGGCTGTGTCTTCAAAGTGGTTCTTTGTGCTTGTGGGATAAATGTCTCTTCTCTCTACCCTTTGTGGGCCCAGATGATAAGAGCCACTTTTGGACAAAGGACACAGGGCGAGATATGGGATGGACAGCTCGATAACTTAGTGGGCAAATGTGAGTATTCTCTTTAACAATTGGACTTTCACAGTACAAAGCCTCCTGGAGTCTGGTTTTCTAATTAAAGCAACTTTACGAAGAAAAGGTCCAAACCTTCACAGTGGTATTTTTTTCCTCCCAGGCTGTACATTTGTAATAGCAGCCAGTCTCAACTTGTCAGAGCACGTCTCTGAAATAATGAGCCAGAGGAATTAACTAATTTACCACAGCTGGCCTCACTCTTTTGCCCTGAAAATTCCTATATTTAGGTAATGCAGCTGTGAACTTCCCTCCATCATGAAAAAAGATTGAGGGACTAGAAACGAAGAAAACAGAAAAGATTGTAACACCCCTCCCACATCTCCATCAAAACCTGGCTTTGGGGTTTGTACGTCCTGTCTCAATGCACACAGATTTTGCCTTTAAGGGTGCATTTGTGGCAGTCTTGAGTATCCTGGTGTATTCTCCTGTCTCAAACACAATTCTTGCATTGCACTGGATAATCCTCCCTTGTGTCCAGCCTTCAGACAATATCCAAAGTCATTAGTAAAGAGCTTTCAACTCACAAAACAGCAGCTTGTGCTTAAGCTGCACTTTGTGATGGGGGAGTGCCAGTCACACTTGCCTTGCTGTATTTCAAGAACCTCTACTTACCTTACACAAAATGACTGAAAATTAAGGAAGTTAAATCTCCTATTAAAACCACAAATTATGTAGTCTGTTATTTATGGTTGGTCTATGTTAATATTGGGCTCTGCCATGAAAGTCATCCCTACCAAGGTGTCCGAGCCTTCACATACTTCTTCCTTATTTCACAGCAGCTGTCCCAGGTGCCTCTGTGACATGTGGGTCCTTCAGGGCAGTTCCAGGAATCAACCTCCTTTCAAGTGCCTCTCTAACTACTGTATAAGAAAGGGGAAGAGGCTCTAAAATAACAGAAGGAGGGTCTTTTGGACTTCTTTAATAGCTGATTTTCTGCCAGCTCGATCTCCTGGACTACATAAGATGTGTACTTCAGAAGAGCTGGGGCTTGGACTGACAGCCTGATGATGCAGAGGGTACTTTTTTTCTCCCCTTTGGTTCATGAGCTCAGAGACAAACCCACTGCATCAGGTTGGATGACAAATGTCTTATACAGTGGCTCACTCTGTCTGGGGTCCCCACAGCCCCATGGAAATATGAGTTCTCATGGATGTGGCTTGTCAGGGGCAGATATGGACCAACAAGAAAAAGCATGAGATAATCCTGGTCCTTTATGTCTCTTGTGTACTACATAGGAGGAGGTGATAGCCCATGTTTTATGATGAGCATGGGACTCTTCAGGAAGACATGTTTGACACCAGACATCAACATCCATGAGGTTTTCTGGGTGCTGAGATGAGAAACTTCTTGTGCAAATGGTTTGTGGAAATATTTTGTGGACTTGGCCAGAGTGTAGTGCTAAGGTTGACTCCAGCTGCTGGTGTGGAACTTCTGCTGAAATTTCCAGGCTCCAGAAAAGGGTAAAATTTCAATCATGCCTATTCTCTGTGCTCATATTTTATCCATCACTCACTAACTATTTGTATGTTAGCTGTTTTGAGGGTCTGTTTCTCTCTGTGAGCTGAAAGTAACACAGGGAATTTGGGGATTAAGATGGTCTCAGTTTTGCTGTTGTACTTTGTATAAAATGTGTAAAAATAAAAGGAAGTAAAGAACGTGTGACTCACTATGTGGCATACAAAAAATTCAAGCACAAACTGCCTTTGTGATTCAGAGCGCCAACCTGAAATGCAGTTATCTTCCTTTCAGAAAGTGCTAACTTTAGTGACATTCAAGAACAGGAGTGTCATGTGTTGTTTCACCTTTAGAAAACCTCTAATTCCTCTGTGAGATATGAAATGGAAGTTTGATATTCTTCATACATTCCCTAAGTATGTAGCAAGCTTTCCTACAATCGGTCTTTCTGTCTCCCCACAGAAGCCAAATATTTTATATAGAATTATTCAGCTTCAAGAGAAGTGGGCATACCATGCTGAATTTCCTGTTTTATGTAGATTAAATCATCTTTCAAGCTGTTGGTATGTCCGTATTGCCTGAGAAGAGAAGGAATCTCAACTATTTCTCCCATTCTGTGGACGAAGAAATGATGTTAAGGAACACTCCAGGTATGATGTTCTATAAGAGGCTCACCACTTTGTTTTGCTCCACTTTTAAGCCAGAAGCATGGGGGAAATTCAGCCTGAAGTCTCAAATTATTCTGGGCTTTTTTTCTACTAAGAATATAAGTATGCACACACACACACAGAGGCAAAGGGTGAAGAAAAGAAGAAGAGGAAAGAAAGGAAGGAGGAAGAAGAAAGGGAGGGAGGGAGGAAAAAAGAAATAAAGAAAGGGGAAAAAAAGAAAGAGATGGAGAAATTAAGGAAGGGGGGGGGACGATGACATTAATACCAAATTCTTGCAGAGAGGTTCCTGTTTTTTAAGTACTGTGGTTTTTGTTTGGCAACACTTTTACTCGGTGATATATTTGGAACAGGTCTTCGCCATGACCATCTTTACTCACTCTGTCTCAATAAATGAGTATCCATTCAACACAAAACCTTCCCATTCAGAGGAAGAGGGATTTTGAACAGGAGTGTGCCTTCTTTCTCCCTCCTCGGTGGGATTCTGGGACTTGGAGGTTTGTTGTCCACATAAACCACAAAAAGGTCTCCCACATGAGGGAAATATCTTCCCTGAAGATGGAATTTGCAAAGTAACAAAAACATTGGACAAATTTAATGTCTATTTAGTATGTACCAATCTATGAACTGGAGAGATTCACAGCTCAGTAACAAGAATCTCCAAAATGTGTAATAAAATTTTAGCCAGATTTCTCTGCTTTTGTATGACCCCCTAGAACATAATCATAACATTTGGGGATTTTTTATTATAAAGCATTTTTTTCGGGCATTCTAAAGCGAAAACCACAAGTAATCTATGCTTGCTCACACTGATTCTGACTGTAATAACCTTAAACTTTATTATTAAATAGCACCTTTTTCTGGACACTCTGTTGTACTGTGAGGACTTGGCACAAACGAGGAATAATAGTGATTTTCTTAGAGAGAATGAGGGCCTCAGGCAATAGATAAGAGGGTATGAGGACTGTATAAGTACTTAATAAAAAGAAATAAGCTTCGTTTCAACTGTGGCAGTCAATGAGAAATATAATTTCTCTTCTTATTATCATTTTTATAGGGCTCTAAATTGCGAATGGTGCTTTCTGAATAAGTGACATGACAGGTTTCTGTGATATTAAACTTGATTTAACTTAGTAAAGACCATAAACTAAAGAAATTTCTATGTCTACAGTGGTGAATGGGCAATGCTGTGTATTCACTAACATGTGTCATGCTGACTCCTTCTTCACTCTTACATATCAAGTAGCATATCGGGAAATATGAGTGTAGACTGATGCCCAGGGAAGACTTCATGGCTGGAAAGTGAAAGGGGAAAGACTCCAAGCTGGGCTCTAGGCTGTAGTTCATGGTGGTTGGCATGAACGCACATTACAACATGTCTTGTAGATAGACCATGAGCTCATGGGATAGGACTTCATTTCATTTCTGGTCACAGAGTGCCAGCTACTGGGAAATCCACGGATAATAATTAGCTAATAGGATGTGTCCTGATATGCAACGGATGCGACGGACTACTGTATCAGCAGGAAAAATCTGCGATAACTGGGGAGGTCCATGGTGTGGAAACTGAAGCATGAGAGTGGGAAGGAGATTTCCCTTGTAGTAGTTCAGGATCAGCCAAATGCATTTTTGCTTTACATTTTTTTAAAATTTTGTGTTGGAGAACAAAATGTGTGCTTTGGAAGAGACTCAGGCATGACCAAGAACCTCTTTAAGACTAGGAAACCTAGCAGGCTGCTGCTGATTCATATTAAACTATGGAGGACAGTATCTTTTTAACTGGGAGAGCTTAGTTTTCTACATATATTTTTCAAACAAGTTTTCATCCACCATTAAAAATGCTCACAGATGTCAGCATGAAGAGTGTAGAGGAAGGTCCTTTTGTTATACAGCAAGGCTAAAAAACTGTACATTTATCTGTTTAACAACACTTCACAGTTGCCAGATTTATGCATACATTGTATTTAGCCCTGTAGTAAAATTTATAAACCTCCTCTTGGACAGCATAATTGTTTCCCTCTGCTAGGAGAAAACTCTGTTTAGGGGAAAAGGCAAATTTCCTCTATCAATCAGTTGTTTTGTGAAATATCTGAGATACATTTAGGAACATTATTAATTGTGTTAATAACATGAGTTTGTCATTAAACCCACACAGAGACTTTGTCTGCAGTGGACATTTTTATTCCATGTGAGGATGCTTGAGACTATATTTGGAAAAAATATTTATGTGTCTTGCATGAGATAGGCATCTAGTGAGGTTTTCAAAAGCAATGAATGCTTTGGAAGAAATAGATGTAAGAACCAGGATGTTTTGCTGATTTTCAATGAGCGCTAGCAGCTTCTCTGAGTTGTTAGGCAGCTAAGTATCTTCCGAAACTCTCCCTGTGGTCCTTTATGCAGTACTCCAACCTTGCACTTCATAAGGGATGTAGACAGCTTGTGTGTCTGGGCTGTTTTGGAGGAGAAAAAATATGGGGCAGAATGTGCTAATCACATTTCTGGAATCAAGGTAAAAGGATAAAAAATCTGATAGCACAGAGACTGATTACTCAGAGGAAAGGGGAAGGGCAAACAGCGATCAAATTTCAGCATTTTTTAATTTTCTGAATCTGAGTGAACTGTTTCCAGCAAGTTCCAATAAGTGCTTTGGATGTACTGAAATGGGTAGCACTTGGGCACAGGTAGGTAAGTCTCATCAGGACCAGAGCTACTGCTTAGATCATAGAATGGTTTGGATTGGATGGGACCTTAAAGATCATCTAGTTCCCACCCCCCTGCCGTGAGCAGGGACACCCTCCACTAGACCAGGTTGCTCAAAGCCTGATCCAGCCTGGCCTTGAACACCTCCAGGGATGGGACATCCACAGCTTCTCTTGGGAAACCTGTTCCAGTGCCTCGCCACCCTCATAGTAAATAATTTCTTCCAAATATCTAACCTAAATCTACTCTTGTCCTATCACTACACTCCCTGATGACGAGTCCCTCCCCATCTTTCCTGTAGCCCCCTTAAAGTACTGGAAGGCTCCTATAAGGTCTCCCCAGAGCCTTCTCTTCTCCAAGCTGAACAACCCCAACTCTCTCAGCCTGCCCTCATATGGGTGGTGCTCCAGCCCTCTGATCATTTTTGTGGCCCTCCTCTGGACCCACTCCAAAAGGTCCACGTCCTTCTTATGCTGGGGGTCCCAGAGCTGGATGAAGTACTGGGGTCTCATGAGAGCACAGTAGTTGGGGGAAAATTACCTCCCTCAATCTGATGGTCATGCTTGTTTTGATACAGCCCAGCATATGGTTGGCTTTCTGGGCTGTGAGTTTATATTGCTGGCTCATATTCAGTTTTTTATCCACTAGTACTCAAGTCCTCTGCAGAACTGCTCTCCATCCACTCATCACCCAGCCTGTTTTGGATGACCCCAAACCGGGTGCAGGATCTTGCACTTGGCCTTGTGGAATTTAATGAGGTTTGCATGGGCCCACCTCTCAAGCCTGTCAAAGTCCCTCTGGATGGCATCCCTTCACTCCAGCATGTCAACCACACCACTCACCTTGGTGTTGTCAGCAAACTTGCTGAGGGTGCACTCAATCCCACCATTTGTGTCCCCAGCAAAGATGTTAAATAATAGTGGTCCCAACACTGACAATACCACTCATCGCTGATCCTCCTGAAGCAGAGTCGGACAAGGAGAGGTAACGGTAAAAACTGACTGTATTGGAAATGTTATATTCTGCTCCAAAATTCACCCTAAGAAAGGTGAATTGCAGTGAAGGATCAGCTGGTGCTGGGGTACCTGAGGTATGCTCCAAGAAACAGGAACCCTCTGGTTTCAACTCCACATTTAGAAACCCTGATTAGTGAAGAGCTACTGGTCCTGGGTGGTCTCTCTTTCTTATCAGCTTGCCAAGTGGGTTGCTGAAGAGCCAGTGGCTGAACAGTCAGGAAATAAGGTACCTTCCTGAAGTCTGGAGCTTTGCTGGATCAAGCTGTTTCTTCTTGGTATTTCATTTTCAGTCAGCCTTGGCATGTGATGAAAACAAAGCTCCTAAATGGCATAGACAGGTGTGCTTTTGTAGAACGGTTCAGGGAAACACTGCGCTCAGAGGCACAGTAAATAATAATCTGCTCCCTTTCAGCACAGAGGAGAACAAATTTGCTTCAGTCTCCAGCCTAAGCCGATTTCCTGTATGGTGTCTCAGAACTTTGTACAGAAAATTATACAAAAATGTTTACAGAGAATTGTGCCCCTTTGTAGGAACAAAGTTTCTAAGTGCCAGGTTCGGAAGGTGGTTAGACAGTGATGTCAAGGCAGCTAGATACCCAAAGACGTTTTCAAGGGCTCCTCAGTGTCTAATTTGCATTTTGAAAGGAGTTAGAGAACATGGGTACTTCTGAAAGTCTTGGGAGATTCTCTTTTGTGCACTAAGAGACCATTTTAATTCTAGCCCTTCAGGGCTATGGACATATTTCACTCCATTCTGCTTTGTCCACTTGCAGTACTTCTGCAGTTGCAGTGAATTAAATGGTCCTTCTCGAGCTGAGTCTCCTCTATCAGGAGATGCAGGAGTGAAATTGTCTTTCTTGAAGACATGCTTCATACAAATTACAGCTGCAGCTTAAATGCTCATCCAGGCACCGCTCAACGCTCAACTTTCTGTACAGTCCTATCTAACCCCACTGAATTCACCCTTTTTATTACTGATTTGATTTTTAAAAAGGCAAAAATAACCAAAAAAAAAAAAGAACCAAAGCCCCTTCTTCAGGCTTTTAAGATTCTTGAAAGCTAAAATTGCTTAGGCGGTTTCCCCAGTACGAATGGATTTCAAATGAAAACTAAATGATGATTTAACTTTGATCTTGCGTTCTGTCTGAGGCACTCTAAAACCAACCCCACAAAGTGACTGAGACTTAAATGGGATTCCTCTAAACAGTCATCACAGCCTCTTAATTCCAGCACTAAGCTACTAAATGTGAAATGGTACAGAATCGTATAATTGCAGCCAGACATTATAAGCAATAATTATCTGTAGTCTGTCACAATACTCCTGTTGTAATTTTATACCTCATTGTAGACATGCTGTCTGCTTTACTTTCCACATACCAGCAGCTGTCTGTGGTAGTAAACTGCTCTGAAACCCTTTTTTCCCCTCTGTATTAACATGATTAGTTAGGTAAACTTGCTTCATACTTAGCCTGCCTGGATCCTTGAGTGAACAGAAATGTTAAAGTGGTGCCGTGTTTGGTGTGATTAATCCAGTTTTTCCTTCAGTACCAGTATTTGCCTTGGGTTTGCAGTTTTCTCTGGAATCCCACAAAGGCGTCTGTCCTGTGCTAAGTGTGTGTATCAAGTCTTGTTGATTATTATTCAGTGTGACAGTGGGATGACTGATAAAATAAATGAGGAGAATAAATAGCAGAATTAGTTTTTAATTTCTTTTTTCCTTGATTGCTCTCACTGTGTGTTTGAAGAGGCATGAAATTATGGTAACTCTCCTGTATTAAAAATTGCCAGGAATTTCCGTGGATCCACTTGTAGAAGGGCTGATCTCACAAGCCCTATTACAAAGAGAGAGGGAAGGAAGGCAGGCAGTTCAGAAGCAAAAGTAAAAAATGGCCTTTTTCTGGCATTTTTCTTGTTTTCTTTTCTTGTTTGTGGTTTTGGTTTTTGGGGTTTTTTTTTGTTGTGTTTTTTTTTTTTTTTTCCTGAGCATTCACATCAAACACTTATCTGGCAGCATGATGCTAGTAACGTTTATAACATGAGAGACTTTCATACTGATGGGTTCTGTTCATTAAATTCCATATTCTGCCTGAGTAAATCCAGCAATGTTCAGTCTTATAGGCAAGGCAGGAACTGTGGGTGTATTTATCTCTTCATACAATCAGGCATTTAGAGATTTGCATTTATCTGCATTGGCAATGTCTGCTCTCTAAAGACATACTGAATCTCACAGGGCCACACCATGAAGTTTTCAGTACTCATCTTATATGACGAACATTTAGCAAGTGCTCCTGTTCATCAGACTAGTCTATGAGCTGATCCACAGGTGAAGGTGTTGCTTTGTCTGCTCCACTGGGCAGGATGGTCCTGCATATACATATCTGCTCGTCAGATATTGTGTTCCCTTCGGTATGCTGGTCTGATATTTAAGGAGCCAGTGTTGCTCTTGTGCAGCTCTTACACACATAAATCCATGCTCATTTTATTTATTTTCTTATGTGAATGATTGTTAAGCTTTTGAGTAATGTATATTGTATTATTATAGTTAGTATATCTGAAATTCAACACCTCCCTGCTAGGTTTTACATCTGTGACTTTATACCAGTTTCTTCTCCACAGATTTCAATTATGCTATTTTTGTTTCATCTTATACTGAAAAAGCACCAGCAGATTTATTAGATGTATTCTGGTTTATTTGAGAGAAAAGAAAGATCAATAACTTTACAGATCTTTCTTGCTGAAGTTCTATCTTTATTTGGTGAGCTTGTTTTGATAATGGATTTTTACATTAGCTGGCTTTTAGGGGCTATTTTAATAATCTAGACATATAATATTTTCTATTTTTAAAAGCAGTGGTAACATTTTCTAAAAACAGATCTAAGAGCACAATTTTTTCCACATTGAATGACCAGTAGATGGCTGAAATTTCGAGACTTTTTGTCAAACTGTAGTGGCCTTAAATTTCATCTAATTATTCTGAAAGCCACGGGCCACAACATTGCTAACATTTCATGCTTCCTATTAGGCAGCATGTGCTTAGTTTACAATGTAATATGGATCCAACAGACGATACTAACTTCTTCAACACTGCTGAAGCCTATGGAATAATCCAGCTACAGATTAGATTTTTTCCATCATTCAGTCTTTTCTCGTGTTTGTATACAGTATTCATGGTTATGAGAGAGCTGTGTTCACACTGAAAAGAGTACTTCAAAAATGTGGCTAACAGTAAAGAAATGCTTACAAAAAATACGTTTTATTTAGGGTTAGAAGCAGATTTGTAAGCTTTTTTGCTTACCTACATGTTCTTGATTTAATAAAACTTAATAAGGCTAAATTCAGCTTGACTGCATTGTTTAGCAATAACATGCCCCTTGGATTGCAAGATAAATACAGCATGTATTTCCTGTGCAGAGATTTGCAATGAAAAAATATAATTGCAAACATTTATGCAGAAATTAATTTATACCTCGACCTGAACTTTGTCACAGTGAAACGGCTGATAGTTTTACAGTGACTCCTGTGGAAGCAGTAGCATGCCCTAATTTTTTTATTCAACGTTTCCATCAACATTTGTGCATAGAAATGCACGCTGCTCTCCACTGCCATCTTCTATCCCAGATTTTGAACTTTTAACCCTAGAATGTTTCTTGAGAGGCTCTAAATTCCTGAAATAACAGGAGTATCTGTTGACACAACAGTAGGCATGTGGTTGAGGAGATGAGGGTAACAGCATGCATCAGGTTTGGAAAAGAGATGGAAAAGAGATGTCGTTGAGGCGTGTATCCATACCTGGGAACTCAGCGGGGTGCTCACAGCCATTGAAATCACATGAGTTGTAGATGTGGACAAATACATCTTTTTACATTTTTGAGAAGAATATTTGGATTTCTCCAGATTTTGATAAAAGACAGCAGCGTCACAAAATGGAGGATGTGTGTCCCACATTTGATCCCACAATAGGTCTTTTTGAAGTAAGATGCAACGGAGGATGCATGATGGGAGCCATCTTTGCCTGTGGGTATGGTGCCTCTCTTACTGCACATAGAACAGGAGATGCGGGGTGATGGAGCAGAAAAGCAGCTCTGTGAGAGGAGCCTTGGCAGCTAGGAACTGTGAGGACTCTGTAAATACCACCCTCAGTGCATAAGGGCTTGCAAAATCTAAATATTTCTCTTTGGTGGTTTTTTATAGTTAGGAGGTTCGAGAGGTTCGGAACTGGAGGAGGTATGTATCTGCCCCAGTGTGAAACTGCATCTTCTTCTGGCAGCAGTTAGGGGACGATGGATCCTGTGTGACACATGGGCTAAGGAATAGATTTACTATTCCCAGTGTGTGCCTGTGTGATTTTTCAACAGAAAATATATTTGGTCAGATTCCAGTAAGTTTGCTCATTTGTTGTAAAAATAGTAAAAATTGTTTTCTAAGGTTGTGTGTTCTCTCTTGTTTTCAATCCTACAATTAATACATATGCACCACTTACATTTTGGAGACATATTTGGTCTCATTTTTCTGGCAGTGACAAATGTTTTTACAGTTAATAAGAAAAAATTGTTGATTTGCATCACTGACAAAGGAGAAGAAACTTTTTTAACAGCAGTTTGCAACCCTCAGCTCTTCCAGGGCAATATTTAGATACTTACTAAAGAAAACATTTTACCAGTGATTTGGCTTAAGCTTCTCCTAAAAAGGTAATGATGTGAAATTGTGATTTCTGGGACTGAGAGGCCAGTCCTGAATTCCACAGTAGTTGAATGCATGTGTTTACTATTACTTTGTCACATGTTTGTTTAATCATATCACCTAATATTACATTGCAAGAACACTCCAGGTTCATTTTATTTGGATTTTGCTATAGTTTATTTTTGCACATGTTCTATTATTAATGAGCCTCGGAGTACTTTGTCATATATATTGCATCATGTAATTACTAATTTATGCTTATTTTCCTGCCTGTTTCCATGTATGTTCAGCATGTATACACAAATTCCAACCTTTTACTGGACCAGTAAAGGAGATTATATTGCAGATTATGGTAAGCATTATTTTGAATCCTGTTTTAAAGAGACATGTACAGAACTTCTTCCCTAGTTGTCTCTATGGCTT
Organism: Pterocles orientalis; assembly: GCA_011057875.1. Classification (NCBI taxonomy): domain Eukaryota; kingdom Metazoa; phylum Chordata; class Aves; order Pterocliformes; family Pteroclidae; genus Pterocles; species Pterocles orientalis. Next base: position 684,701 of record WKFP01014393.1, on the reverse strand, counting down.
CCAGCTGCAAGATTATTTCTCTCCTCCGGTTGTAGTGTCCTGGACTGCCCTTATTTACATTTATTTTCCTTTGAACCACCTCTCTTGATCCTTCTGCGTCTTAGTCAGATTTGTCATCCAGATTCTCCAGTGAAGACACAGCAGAACCAGCAGACAGAGCTGCTTGAAGGTCAAGGGTCCATACTGACCTGTAGGAACCGTCCTTTGCAGGATGATTCTGGCTTTCCTTTCATATATATGGTTTTGAGTCTGCTAATCATATGCAATACCCAATACCACCTAACAGCTGTGTCAGGAAATAGGACATGCTCAGGGAGGGTGGTGTCTTTCACTGCTAACTTCTCCAGCCCCTTAGAGGTGAGTTTGTGTGAACTCATACTTATTAAAGTTCTGAATTTCTGCATGCCTCCATAGGAATGTCATAAGGCAAGTTCTGGATAGAAATTTCATTTCTTGATGAGTTCCTACCTCAATCGGAGCTGCTGTTTCACAGTGAAAGAAGATGGAGACTGTCATCTGTTATGGCAAGTTAGTGTTGTTGAGATCAGCAGTGGCTCAAGCAGTTGTTTGCAACTTGGCTCTCACAAGGTCTCCTGGGCCAGGCTACTTTCCACAAAAAGTGGAAATTATCTCATCAGGAGGGTCATCTGAGCTGTCACAGCCATAGGCAATATGGCATTCTCATGCAGGAGCAATGGTGTGGTACTATTCAATGTAGAAAGTGCAGTTTGGCACACTCTTGCACACCCACTTTGTGTCAGGCTCAAATATCTATTGAATGTCTCTGAATTCACAGGGTTGCATAGCTTCAGAACCAGTCCCTGGCAAACTGCATTCAATACCGTGACAGATGGAAAAAAAGTAAAAAATATGCAGTAATGTTTCTCAGCTTGCAAAAAGCAAAAAATCTCCCATTCTCTATGGAGAAACCTAAATCCATTACACAATTCAGTCCTCCCAATATCTGCTTTTGTCTGCCAATTCAGAACAATCACAGACCCAAAGACACTACAGCAGTGACACTGAGGAACCATGGCACAGTGCTTGCCATTGGCATAGGGCATGACACTGATTTATACCCACTGACGTTCTCATCCAGAGTGTGTTAGCTCTTATGTGCGAACCTAGTTGGGAGGATGAGCAGAACACTGAATTGTCCAAGTCTGTCAATATCTCTTTTGCAGCTGCTGTACAAGGTTACAGTAAATTGCACTATAAGATCTTTCTGAAACCAGAGTTTTCATTTAATTTTAAACTTTCTCCAGTATGTAATGCACTTCCTCTTCTTTCCAAAACAACGGACCATAGATCCCCATATAACATCTTAAGTTTTTGAAATGAGGGTTAGCAGCACATCCATTAGGAGAAAATCTCTAAACCATCCTAAAGTTTTTCCTTATTTTAATAGTCAATGTTCTTAAATAATTTTCCCCTCACTGTATATTTAATAGGAGGGATATATTTAATTTTATTGATCCAGGATCATGCCCTGCACTACATTAAAGACAACTGTGTGCTGAAATGGGCAGCCAAGGAGCTGCCTGCAGTAAGGAATTGTGGGCAGAGAGTAAGCCTCAGTCTCAGTCTTTAAAGGACCAAGCAGAAGTTGTAATGGTTATTTAGGGAGATGGTACAGGTCACAGCTTGGAAAAACAAGTTCATTATCAGGAAAGAAAGAAGCTACAAACTGTGTTAGAGAAAGGTAAGAAATCTGGATAATGACTGGGATTTGTGAAGAGAGCTGTTTTACTAGTGTAGGGAAAATCTATTAGCTAAAACAGAGAATGGTAGGAGAAGACTATAAACATTTTCTGTTAAAAATTGGATGATGCTGAGACACATGAAAGGAAATGTTGCTAAGAGATGTGAGAAGGAAAGCCAGAATGAGTTTGGAATGAAGAGTGGTTATAGGGTTATCAGCAAAGAGATGAAAACTAAAACTACCTGAGAGAGTAAGGTGACTCAAGGACCTGGGTTAGATGACCCCATCCAAATCATCACAAATTGTTTCTTGGATCTCCTCCTCTCTTTTTTGATGCATGTAAAAACTTTGAACTGCAGGTTATCTCTTCTTGCAGTGAGGGAACAAAAGTTGTCCTGGAGGGATTCAGGTCATGCAAGATCCTGCTCTTGGAAGAATCATCAACATGTATGATCTTCAGATGTTATATGCTCTGTGAGATTCATATGCGTGTATATGTGGCTATGAATATTACGTGGTTTTCCAAAATATAAGTGATTTTTTTTGTATTTAAGTGTAGCACATGGTGACTCTTTGTTGCCTTGATACTAGTTATGAAAGAAAAAGATCTAAAAATAGGATCCTTTTAATTACTTACATTACAATTTTAATAGAAATATTATTTTAACACAATGAGTACCTAGCAATGGTATGATTATTGTGTTGAGCTGCCCTGAACAACATTAGCAGCTTCAGAGTACTTGTCTTGGCAGCTGTGGCAAAACCTAAAGTCATCAGTACTGCAGCTGACTGTTTTTACTGGAAGACCCTGTGAGAGGAACACCCAGAAGACTGAGAAGAAATCCTAGATTAAAAGAGGAATGTTAATTTCTTTAAAAACAAGAGCAGGAAAATGTGTATTTGGGAAGAACCTAGTGCTCTTTTGTATCCTTCTCATAACTTGCATAATCCAGTTGCTTTCCCTTACAAGACTTTTGATTTCCAGAGTATCCAGTTGTCACACACTCGCTTTGCTTACAGTATTGATGCAAAGCAAAGATAGACAAGGACCACTTTCTCTTCTGAGCAGTTCAACAACTAGATTAGAGGATCAGGCACCTGTTGTGTCTAGCTCCATGGATTGCCAAATCTTTCATTGCTGCCTGCAGGAAGGCAGCATACTTAACCAGAAACCCCATACCACAGTGACTGGGGCTTTCTCCGTGATGATGAGGTTGGTATTTCTAAACTCTTTAAGACTGTCAGGTCTTAGAATCTACCTGTCTGATTTTTGAGAACAGTGGTTTCAACACTATTTTACAAGAACTTGAAAAGACTGGATCATGCCCAGCATATTTAACTGTCAAAGGTACTTAGAAGCAAAGATTTCTGGTTTTGGGGCTTCAGAATTCCTGAAACGCCTAGGTGGTCAGTTCATGAAGCATGGCAAACTTTTAGGGGTGCCTAAGGATGCAACTTTGTGAGCCAGCAGAAAGTTTTCACTTCTGAGGTGCCTCAGCAGTACGGTTGGAGCTTTCCCTAATTTTCTCCTGAATGTGTTTAAATTTTGCCTGAGGCTCCTACATGCTTCTTAGGATCTGTTCCATAAGCTTCAGATATGCAGAGGATTTTAGAAGTATCATCTGTTTCAAAAAAAAACCAAAACCAAACAAAAAACCTCCAAACATTCAGAACAGTCCATGTAATATATTACAATAATCTTGTCTGTTTTCTGTGTTTAGCAGCCAGCTTAGCTGGGATAAAAAAACCTCAATAATGAAATTACCTCAGGCTTGATTTCATAAACCAGAATTGCAGAACAGCCTTGACCCCTAAATCAGTGCCTTGACCACTAAATCTTCTTATGACAAACAGCCAAGAAGTAAATATTTGCTTACTTAACTGTGATAAGAACTGATCCCACAACCCAAGTTCATAGAAAGCTGAAGCATTCACAGGATATTAAGAAGGCTGTGGTGTTTCCTCATGGAGGACAACAGTAGGTTTACAGCTCTTTGTGACTGGAAAAGTCCTTTGGTCAATTCCATATAAAGATAGTTGCTAGGGGTACATTCCAGCTTCTTTAGTAATATCTTGCTTGCTTTAAATATATGTCATTGATAACTTCAATGCAAGAAATTTTTTTAAATTTCTTGTCATCTGCTACTGGATAATGTTGCTGTAAAAAGCCTTTACGAGGAGATCTGCATTCCTCTACAGAGATACAGATGTGCCACTGGTTTATTTATTAACTCCTGCAAAAAGAACTAATTTGGTGACCACAGCAAAAATCCCCTCAGAAGTCATTAGAGCAGATCCATAATTTCTAAATCCCATAGAAAACTGTGTAAAACACTCTGGGAAGCTTCAGGATTAAGCCCATCATATAAATAAAAGATTCCTATTATTAATCTTAAGAAAAAGTTTTTATTTATAAAAAAGTGTTGCAGTGAATTGTAAGTAGTTGTCCATTATCTGCTGAATGCTAGTAAAGTGTGCTCTGACAGAAACTATGCTTCTTTTATCAACACGTTCTACTTAGTAACTGACCTTTAATTCCTGTAGGAATAATTAGGATCACTGACAAGAGTTATTCATGTTTTCAGATTCCTGTGAATAACATGATGATGTGATTTCCTAACTAGATGTAACCCAGGAGCATTTTTTCATGCACTGAAGAATAGCTGATAGTGATTAGATGTAATTTTTTAAGTTTGCTTTTATTTCCTACAAGGCTCAACTCACCCTCATGTTATAGCAGTTACTTAACCCTCCTGTAGACCTTTCGATACAGGTTATAGGGGGGTCAGTACTTCAGACTGAATGGTGGGTTCCATTATAATAGAGGCAGTTTATCTGCCCCTTCTTTTCTTAAGTTTTTAAGGAAACATCTTTCTGTGTGTCCAGGTCAAGCAATTCTCTGTTGGAATTCCCTGTGTGGCTGTTCCCCAACCATAAAACATCAGGTGAAGAGAACAGATCTTTTTTGCCAGGTTGCGTTGTTTTGTACAAGGCAATAACTTTGGTCAATGATACACTCCCAGAGGAGATGAGTAACCACTTCTTTTAGTATTATTATACATTAAATGGGCTGTTAATTTTCCACCCTATTTAGAATTCCTATGTTTTATAGCAATAATATTTTACTTCTCACCTTTGCGTTAAAATGTATATTGGTAGCAGTTCCAAAGTTAATATTAAGAAGCTGTTTCAACCTCTTTGTATTGTTAAATAATCCCTGTATTTTTGCTGTAGTTTTCTTCATGTCCCTTTCCTCTGGACTCCTTCCAGAGTGAAACACCCCAAATGTCTCTGCAATATACAGAGGGCTAATTTTGCACAGGAAGGGCTGGATTGGTTTAGTGGAACCAGTTTGAGACATGTACATATATAAGTGCTGACATACAGGTCTGTGTGGACATATTATTATCCTGACACCTTTGTTCCAACGACCCTTCAATACAAGACTAATCTTGTGTGCATGCATGCATGCATGGCAAGGGGGTTGGAACTAGATGATCTTTAAACCATTCTATGATTCTATGATTCCATATATCCCTCCCATCATACATCTACTACAAATTTTATTAAACTTCAAGATCCACTGGAACTCTGCCATCTCATGGGTGTAAGGCAATGGTTCTTTAACAATGCAGTTACGAGAACAAATATTTTTTGACAGAACTTGAGAAATAATTTCTTAATTTGACATGTTTATTCATTTGTGCGGTTCTAAAAATGCACTCATCTCTTTTCCTCTAGGTATAAGCAAAAAATACATACCTGTCATAACAAACCCCACTACGAATAAACTTCTTCGAAATGTTTCCAGCAAAACCTGAGCTATTTTTGCTCCATATTTGGGTTATTTCACTTTAATAGCAGAAATTATTTTCAGAGCTCTGTGAGCAGTTGGAGTAGATCACCCACACATCTCTTTCTTAAACATTGTCCAGCTCCCCTCTGTAGCGCTTTCAAAATGCTGTACTCACTGATCTCCTGGGCTGCTTCCTTTTACCAATATCACTATGGCTTCAGCTAGGTTAAACTTTCAATGACTCTTTGTTGCCCAGAACCACATTGCACCCAGGCTCTAGAAAACACCACATTGCCTGGCTGTTAAATAGTGTAGAGAACAAGATGTAAGTCATCTGCTGCAAACAGAGGATGCAGCATCTCAAACCATTTTGCTCCCCTCCTGCAAGTCCCATCGATACCTTGGCAAACAGAGGTGATTCAGTGGGTGAGGATCCCCTGCCTGGGAGTGAGAGATGAAGGAAACCATTGCCATCTTTGTGTGAGCTGTGCCTTTGCCATCAGAGCATGGAAAGCTTGCCACTTCTTGGGTAAGGGTGTATGCACCATCCACGTTCTGACTTCCTATGAGGTTGAAACTCAGACTTAGCTTAATCATCATCTCACTCATACGCCTCTGCAGAAAAAGTCTAGATTTGTGGGGCAGAGGCGAGTTACAGTGTGTCAAACACAGGAGTTCAGACACAGTCATGGCAGGCAGATCATTTGAATCATCCTGTGCATTACCTTGGGGTATGCCATCCACAAAGAACCAAAAACTAATGAAGCAAAGCATGCTCACAGACTTAATCAGCAGAGTCACTTGATGTAAGAGAAAATCATTAAGGAGTGGTGTCTTCAGAGGCCTTACATTGTTTTTCATGGCTGAATTTAGCAGACAATGCATAGTGTCAGCACTGTTTAAATTTCTTATTCTGCTTGCTTATCCATGTGATCCAATGTGCTAGTAAGTATCTTTCTTTCCCACCTCTACCCCAAATTGTCTCTTCAAAATTGAGCCCAGAAAGTGTAACAGAGTGAACAACAGTGCAAGCAGGCAATCTGCTCCGATGATATTTGGCAGCATTGTCACAGAAGAGAACAATGTTTGAAGGGGAATGTATCTAGAAGGACAGTGTGTTGTATGGAAGCAGAATGAAATTATTAAGCTCAAAATTAATGAGTTGCCAGCTACAGCCGTTCCTTCATCACCAAGCTATGCTTCACTACTGACAGCAAATGACAAGGCCTTGGGTTTATGTCATGTCTTAAAGGAGTGGTCATGTGTCTTTAATGGCCAGAAATGGCAGAACCTTGGTTTCATGTCTCATGGCTGATGTCCACACTCTGTACATGATTAATGTGTTTTATAAATAGTACTTTGGCCACAGAAGCCATCTAGAAACGGAAGAATAATTGGCAAAAAAAGTTCTGAAGAGCACGGATGAAAGAATTAATCTGACTAAAATTTGGGAGCAGATACTGTGTCTTCCTGTGAGTGTCTGGATTTGTCTTTCGTGTGTTTGGAGGCTAGTCTAAAACAAATCAGGAATAATAATAAACATGTTTACCAACTTGCAGATATAAAGGTCCGTGGAAGTAAATTGCTTCAGACTGCTTATAAATTTTTGTGCTTTGTTCCAAGTAAATTAAAAAACATGCCTTTGAGCGTGTTCATTAGTTTGTATACCTCTTGTTGTGTAATGTTCACTCATTGATCTGTCAAATCAAACAAAAGTGGACTATGACTTGGCCAGATGGCTTGCAAAGATTATCTATGAATATTAGGTGTCAGAAAAAAAAAAAGGAATAAATTTGTTGAATGCTTAACGTAGCTCATATCAAAAATTACTGAATTAAGTGCTAGGCACTTGTCTCAACTGACTTAAGTAACAGTGCTTTCTGAACTGAGTCTAGAAAATGTCTCCTTTTTAGCCACTCATCTTCAGCTGTCAACATGTACAGGAACAATTGTTGTTACTGTCAGAACTGTCATGAAACATCAACCACAATCCTGGATTAACTTCTCTTTGGATGTCTCACAAACTGCTTTCACAAGCAGTGATCGAGTCTCTTTCTTATTTCCACAGGCTTAGTTCTTGCTTTTTTTTTTTTTTGTTCTGGGGTTGTTTGGGTTCCTTGTTATTGATTTTCTTCTTTATTTACGGGTATTGTTATTTGTCTTTCTGTCTAAAATAGTGGCTAGGGTGCATGGCATATATAAATTCCTCTTCAAGCCTTGAAGAATGGGAGGAGAGGAACTGTGGCATTTGTCTGGTAAATCTTCGGTAACCAAAGCATTGCTTTGAGAGGCTGAGAGCAGAAGGAAGAAATGGAAGTAGAATCTGTGCTTTGCTCAAGCAAGCATTAGTGCCTTTACAGTTTGAGTTCACAGTGAACTCCTCACAGATGGTCTCATACATTACTTTTACTGCATTTGGTTAAGAGAGAATGCTTCTGAACCTTGACAGCCTGCAGATGAGCTGTAACGAAAACCCAGGTCAGGTGGTGCAACCTGCATGGGACATAGTTCCTTGAAAGGTTTAACTACACCAAAATAATTACTGAATGTGACCAGAGACAGCAAATCTTATTTCCTTTGCTAGTCTTGCTCTTAAAACAAGTTATGCCTAAATGTGGCCAATGAATCTTCACCTCTTGTTGGGATGAGACCTGGTATGTAGTCCCCTTCCATTCCCCCTATAACTGGGGGTTGAAAACTGGAAATCCAGATGTGGGAGCAGGTAGATAAGAGTGATGCAATCCCCGGGATGGAGACAGCACGGCAGAATGTACTTTCCCACAAGTTAAATGCTGCTGGAATGACCAACTTAATTGTAGGATTAAAAAAACCACTTGTAGTAGATTTTCTAATTATAATCTCGAGCTATCAACTCGGTCTAATGAGGTGATAACTGCTACCTTGAACCCATATACTACAAGGCCAGAAATGTTTTTTTTTTTTTACAGCAAATCATATCTGAACATTATTGCCAAGTTGTTTCTTTTTAGCTTGGATAGAATGATAGATCCACAACTTGGTGAGTTTAGTGGAAGTTTTTCCATAGATTTCTATGTGTTTTGGACTAAGAATGCAATATTTGCTGAGCTGTACAATATAACATTCCAATATTTTAGAAGGAAATATTCACATTTAAGTGGCAGTGAAAACCCAATGTAAATTGTTATGTTTCTCAGCCTCTTTCTGATGCCCTGTTAAAGCAGAATATATATGTGTATATAAATGGCTGCCAGTATTTGCCCGCAGGACCAAATACTTTTTACTCCTGACAGAAATCCAGCTGCACCTCAGACAAGGGAGTGACAACCTTTATTGTCTAAGATGGTAAAGGAACTGGAGGAACATTTCATTCAGTCCAGGTATAGCAATTTGGGAGGTTTGTCCTTCATGTCCTCATCTCTGCTGATGGAAATTGGGTTCATGCTCACTGAAAGCAAAGGGCTAGAGTTTCATCTGGTGATACTTTAATAGCTCTCAGATGTGGTACCTTAGATGAGCATCAAGCCTGGAGGAGCAACTGCTGCAAACTTCAGTGAGCGAGGGGAGAGTCAGAGCCATGCGTGATGGTTAATACAAGTGTTCTGGCAGATATTCATTACACACGTATTACATAAACAAGTATAAAATCAGAGTTTGCACGATTTATATATATATCTCACACTTTAAATTAAACACTTATAAATCATAGGTCAAGCTCATAAGAGGCAACACTGAAGTCAGTGGAACATAGCTGAGATATATAGACTATTAAAACTTACTTGTGCTTTATCCTACTTGGATGTTGCTCGGAACAGAATTTGCTTCAGTGAGAAATGTTAGGTGAGTAATGACTGCTTTCCTAAGGAGAAGATTTGAGAATAGCCTGTTTGAATCAATAACAGAACAATCTTTAGCCTTCCGTGTACATAACCAGAGAATAAATGAAGCAACTATGATTTCTCATGCACTGCATTTTTGTTTTTCATTTGGATGAACAAGCACACATACTTAGAGAACTCTTTGCCAACAGCAATAAAACACTTTGTGCCAGACTGCTATTGCTCATATTATAATATTACACTGTGACTTGAGCTGTATTTCTTGTATTTGGTACTTTTTGTTTGTGCATTGTTAGGTTTGGCTGGCTACAATATTAGTGTACTCAAGGCTGGCAAATTCTTTCACTCATTTTACAGTGTAAATATTCATTTTCACAAAGAAGTGATGCTTTTTTTGGCCCAATGAATTCAAACTCTTGGCTATGCCTTATCCATAATGGTTAGAGGAGAGAAAAAAGGGAGGAGACTCGTAATTTTTTTTTGTACCTATAGTTACTGCATGAAAGGAACGAGGCTAATTAGAGGCTGACATTCTGGTGGGTCTTGTAAGTATAATCCAGGCACTTTCAAGAGAAGAAAAACATTACCAAATAAGAAAACTTTTTCTTTTTTTTTTTTTTTTTTCATTTTTGAGTAGAAAGGGTTTTCAGCTGGCAGAAATCAACACAGTTTTATTATTCTCAGTGGAATTTCTCTGGCTAACAGGGTTTATGTCTCAGAATCCTATCCAGAACTTAAATGTCTATTATATTTTTTTTTTCCATGAGAAAGGGAAACAGGTTTGTCCCTTCTGAAGAAAACAACAAAATCACAGGAACAAAAAGTCCTTAGGAGTCTTTTCTCTAATCATCTACATAATAAGTGTGTTGTCTTATGTCTATTTCACCTCAAATGTGCCTAAAACCCTGAGCACCACATCTTGGAGAGCCTGTTGCACCTCTGGGGAGCAGAGGTTGGCATTTCTTATAGTCTGCGGTACATTTGAGAAGTAAAGTTAAACTCACATGTTTCAGAGGGTTCCACCTCCCTGCAGAGCACCTGCCTTGAAATATAAAATGGTCTGTATTTCCTGCTGTAGTTTGTTATCCTTTAGAAAGTTTCTTCACTAATCAGTTGTACCATCTGTTGGGCAATTTGCCTAGGTGCCATCTTGCCAGCAGCACTCCTGTGTTTAATCATGTTTCAACGTGTACCAATAAAGTAGATAGGCACCTGTCTCCTGTTTCCCTGCATCTGATGGAGTGGGGGGAGATAGCCTTGGATGTTTGTCTTTTCTGTTTAATAATGTCAATCTCTCTTTTTTGCTTTCTTTGTGTAAAACGCAGAGAACGTTCTGAGTCTAAGCATTTAAGCATGGTTTTTCTTTCTAAACTTTTCTTTTTTAGAGGGAAGAAAGGGAAGGGCAGGATAAGCACTATTTTAAATTATTTTTCTTTCACTTAAAACCATGTCAGTATACTCAGACAAGTTTCTGATTCAATGCTATTTGTTTTAGGGCTTTTTTCCAGAAAGTTAGTGTTTCCTTTGTTTCCAACCAGTTCTACCTACAATTACAATGATCAGTCAAACTGGCCTCACAGAGGATAAAATAACACGAAACGTTTTCCACTGTAACATTCAACCAGAGGGTCAGCCACCACCATTACATATACCAGCTGGGACACAGCAAAGATGTTCCCAGATTCATGGAAACCCTGCACACTTGCAGGTCGTGGGACTGTCTGTCACTGCATAGTTGGCATTTGACATGGGTGTGTGTCTTCTTCTGGATCTGTGATGCTGATATTCTTCTCTGGAGGATAATCCAGTAATCACCTTTAAATTTGCGATAATCTGCTATTAAATACAAGGTACCTCTGGATGGTAACATTCACCACACCTGCAACGGAATATGCCACAAGGAGAGTTCTGTGTCCTTGCTGAGTAGCCAAAGCCTCCAATATCTTCTTGCACTTACTCATAGCTGGGAAAAGGGCACTATGTAGCAACAGCAAGAGAAAACTTTTTGGAAATTCATCCCCTTTTGACTTTCTGGATGTTTTTTATCACACTGTGCTCTCTTCATCTGGGAAAAGAAAAGAAAACAAACCAAAAAACAAAAAAACACCACAAAACATTTAAGCTCTCTGTAAGAAGGAAAGCTTGGAGTTAATAGAGTGAAACTCAAGTATAGCAGGACTCTAAGCTTATGATGAGGAGGAGCTGGAAAGATAGAAATCATCTAATTAGAATGAAGTGGGGCAGATACAAGGCAGAGAAACATATGCTTATTCTAATCCACTCAGGACAGTTGTCCCAGTCACTCTTTCTTCCCCTTCCTCTTCCCTCAGACAAAGTGGTGCTTTAAGTAGCTGTGTAAACTGTAGGTTTTATAAACATAGAACTGCTCCTGACTTCAAGTATTGAGACAGGTCAGGAGGAAAGCACAGTACTTGCAGCTGACCTTTCAGAGCACTGTGCGGAAAATGATTGACAGGTCTGGTTTGGCTTAAATCTTCAAGGGCTATGAGATAGCATGACACAAAGTCATTTCTCATTCAGTCCCTATAGGCACATTAAATGTTTCATATTCTTTCAAAATTCACTGAAGTTGCAAAACTCATTATATTCTATTTTAATTATATCCACTTTTTCCTTTTTCTTCACTAGGCAGCAATTATTGGTGAATACATATATTCAAGAGAATCTGCATTTTCTTTCTAGTCTGAAATCTAATATGCAGTTGCATTAAAATTAGTCTGTTACCAGGAGAATATTCCAATAAAAGCTGGCAATAATGAAATAATTCTGTTTGGATTTAATATAATTCCATATTAAATACACTGAGGTTTCTTCCATAATCTCTTTCCTCCTTTGATACTTTTTTAAAATTTTTTTTGGTGCTGTTCACCAGCAAAACTCGTGAAGGTAAAATCTTTTCAATGTCTTCAGGTTGTGAAGCACATTGTTGCATACTAGCTTCCCAAAAATGGGTTGCACTTTTAAGCATATCTATGCTGGCACTTGTGGCTGGCCAATAATCCCGCAAAATGGAAGAAGGCTCAGAGAAGATGGGCGAGGGTGATGTGTCTATGAAGCTCAGGGCATAATGCAGGGTGTGACTGTCCACAGCTGCTGCAAGAATCTGAATTTTATCTCAACACAAAAGAGGGACCAGAGGGTGGCCTTTGGTTTAGATAAACATCTACCAGAAGCTGAGTGGATCAACCAGTGTTGTAAACCCCAGTTCATTAGAAGAGTGAATGTCTCCCTGAGTTAGCCAGATGAGCACTGTAAGAGTGAATATGTGGCTCAACACAACGCAGACTATAAAAACCAAACAACTAACAAAAGAATTTTAAAGAGAGCACCAGGCCTGAGCTGGCTTCAGATGACATATTCCTTCCTGTCGACTGGGAATGCCCAGTGTCATGATGATGAGCACATTATAAAGACCAGTAATGGAATCACAATGATATTGTGATTGAATTGTATATTGCAATTGCTATATATTCTGTTAAGTGTAACCTATATTTGTATTGTGTTATGCAACATATTTTTAACACTGTTAAATCAGAAATCTCATTTTTAAATAGGTAATTTTGATATTAAACCTTACCCTCTCCACCTGTGGAGTATCTAAAAGAACTTGATCAGGGGGTATGGGACTCTTGCAATGCTGTACAGAAATTCTGGGATCAACCTGAAACCGTTGAAGTGCCATGGTATTGGAAATGAGACAGCAATAATGGTCAGAAAACTAAACCAGAAAGCAGATTCTTGCAAAAATTAGATCAGCAGAATAAAATTGCCCATGGTAGAATTTTGTTACAATACAGTGACAAACTAAATAATTTCTTAGAAAGGATGACTATGTTTGCAAAGATCAGGGCTGTTCAGAAATTTTGCTTTAGGATTCACTGAACCAGCAGAGATGACTAAATATTACGAAGATTGGCTCAAAGTAAAGGGGAATCTGTCTAGAACTGTGAATCACTTCCTTTAGTTATTTGGGGTTGGTGGAGTTTGGTTAGTTAGTTAGTTTATTTATTTTTTGAGTTCCCTCTTAAATACTTTAGTCCCTCATCTTGTCCTTTTCTCTAGCATTGTTAGAGGACAGGATCTCAAAACCGACTTGTGCAGTCCTTGCTGACACGGATTATCATGGCAGGCCAAGCACCACCAGCTTGTCCTGCAATGAGACAGGGCCATTGGCCAAAGTGGTGAAGCCTTCTTCCAGTCTCTGCTGTGGGCTAAGATCTCTCTTGACTATTGTAAGCACCTGGACAAGGTTTTGGGCCTGCAGACAGCCTGGTTTTGGATGGCTGGTCACCAGATTTAACGGACATGTTAAGTTACAATGGCACACCACATTCTCATGTTTCATTTCTTAATTTAAACAGTCTAGAAATGAAAATCATACAGTTTTTAATCTCAAAAATTTTGTGCTTTAATAAGAACAACACAGGTCTGCCTTTCTGTCTGTCAGATGCTAAAGGTTCATTACCGCTCATTGGGACCATGTCTTGTACTAGTGTAATTTAAATAAAAAAGTGTATTCACAGTAAAAAGAGACTAGGAAAAATTGAAAAATAAACCCCATAGTGCCCAGTAGAATAAGTGAATGTAACCCTCGACCTTGTGAGCCAGTACCTTCCTTGGCAAAGACTCAAATGAGAGATATGAAAAGCTTTCTTCCCTTTCATGTGCATCTCCCTCATCGTTCTCGTTCCTTGCAAATTGCCTGGTCATGGCAGATATCTGTTGCTTCACCTGTGCCTGTGGTGTGACTGCTCACTGGATTGGATGTGTATATGACTTTAGACCCCATGAAAAGCACAAACTCTCACTGTTTTATTACCATTATCTTCCTTGAAATTCAAGCTTATGAGGAGCAGCTCTGAGGTCAGGGCTAGAAAGGAGAACTAATTGGACAGAGGAGCTGATTGAACCATTTTTCTATCAGTGTATTCAGTTTCATCAGGGTGAAAATGCTTCATAACATATTGTTGATTTCAGAGGAATGTTATTTTGGAAAATGTTTAAAAAATTCCCACAGTGTCAAAATATTCTCTTTCATTCTTTCAGCAAAATCTGCTGTCTTTTTGTTTAGGAATCATTTTTAGTTTTAATTTTTGACTTCTGTATTTAACTATATGTCCTTATATATTAGTCTATTAGATGAATAATATATATTTGTAAACATATTGTACATATTTTATGATGCAGTTTTAAAAGGTGAAAAAACTGAAATGTTTTGATCTGGACAAAACATTTCCAGTGATGCAAAATGCAATGCCAGAAATATCAGAGTTGTCTTTGTAGATTTTGTGAAGTCCTTTACAAAAGTGTAATTTCTCTAATCTGTGCTCCTCCTTTTACAGACGTATTTTGCAACATCAATCAAAATTTTTCAGAGTAGCTCGAGTAGTTGAATGGAAATAAGTTATATTTAAAATAACATTAGTACTATACTGGTATTTTAAGTCTCTATTATACCAGGTAATGTGATACATTGGAAAATCCTCAAAGAACATTAAGATTTTTAAGTGAAGGATATATATAAAAAAATGAAAATTCTATTATGTTCTTTTACTAAACCTTTTGCTGAGTTTCATTTCTTTGCATGTTCCACGGCAGTGGAGAACATCTGGGTCCGTTTGTTCCCCTGACTTCTGTTTTGATAATAAGCTCCCTGAGACAGAGTCTGTGCTTCAATCTGCTTCTGCACACAGAGTCTGGCATGACAGGTCCTGGTTAGTGACTCAGGGTGTATCAACACCATCACAGGCTTGGCTAGCATTACCTTGTGGCAAATCTGGTGGAATGGTATAGGCCTTCTGAACATAGTCACTCAGGTCTGGAGGATTGCTGTCAAGCTGGGCTTAGTCGTAGTGCAGGCACACATCGTATGTTCAAACTCATGTGAATGGCACTGTGCAAGTACGGGAAGGGTTCTCTGGCTTAAGCAGAAGCAAATGCTTGTTACTGCAAAAGATGCATGGTCCCATATCTAGCATGGTCATAGAAAGAAGAGACAATGGAATAACTGGCTTTCCGAATGTCCGCATAGAATCGTAGAATCATAGAATCATAGAATGGTTTGGGTTGGAAAGGACCTTAAAGATCATCAAGTTCCAACCCCCCTGCCATGGGCAGGGACACCCTCCACTAGCCCAGGTTGCTCAAAGCCTCATCCAGCCTGGCCTTGAACACCTCCAGGGAAGGGGTATCCACAACTTCCCTGGGCAACCTGTTCCAGTGTCTCACCACCCTCATAGTGAAAAATTTCTTCCTAATGTCTAGTCTAAATTTACCCTCTTTTAGCTTATACCCGTTACCCCTTGTTCTCTCACTACACTCCCTGATAAAGAGTGCCTCCCCATCTCTCCTGTAGCCCCCTTCAGGTACTGGAAGGTTGCTATCAAGTCTCCTCGAAGCCTTCTCTTCTCCAGGCTGAACAACCCCAACTCTTTCAGCCTGTCCTCATAGGGGAGGTGCTCCAGCCCTCTGATTAATTTTGTGGCTCTCCTCTGGACTCTCTCCAACAGGTCCATGTCTTTATTATGTTGGGGGCCCCACATCTGAACACAGTACTCCAGGTGTGGTCTCACGAGAGCAGAGTAGAGGGGGAGAATCACCTCCCTTGACCTGCTGCTTCTTTTGATGCAGCCCAGGACACGGCTGGCTTTCTGCGCTGCAAGCGCACACTGCCGGCTCATGTTGAGCTTCTCATCTACCAATACCCCCAAGTCCTTCTCCTCAGAACTGCTCTCTATCCATCTTTCTTTTTGTTGTTCAGGGGATTGGAAGTACCTTGCTGAGCTAGGTGGACCTTATCTTTGGAACCCACTGGAGCATGCTGGTAGCTGCCATCCTTGGCCCTTTTCATGGAAAGGCAGGGTAACTGAGTGCTTGCGTCAGGGTCTGGCCCTAGCACTACCTGACATGGTAAATCGTTGTTGGAGCCATAAGAATCCCAAACACTGACTTGTAGTTTCTTTCCCTGGCCATGGAAACATTTTAACATGCATGCTCTTTAATACAAAAAATGGCAGAGATAACTTTGACACTGTTCTCACTCGGTGGATCTCAGAATTGTGTTTGTAACTCCATAGATGCTCTGACGTAGTGCTACAGATACTGTCAACTTTAATTATGTCTAAATGTAAGGTGACATATTAAATGGCTAGCTCCATTTGTAATGAGGCTTAAAAAAAAAGGTATTATGTCTTTAGATATATAACCTATTCCTTTTTGAGTCTGCACTTAAAAAAAAAAAGCCCACAGAATTTTTAAATCAGATATAATTGCTTTTTGCTTTAGAAAAGTAGTCTGAATTACTCCATAATTGCACTGATGAAAAAAATGGGTTAAGACTGTGGAAACTGTAATGAAAGTACAACCTTAAAAGGATTGGAAGTTAATCCTCTGAATCAAAAGACAGTCTTTTAACCTGTAGCCTCTGCAGTCTTGTCTTTACCTTACAGCCATTAACCCTGAGAAGTAGTGTTAATCATAATCATTAGCCTATGTTTTTATTCTAATGCACCTAAGTCTAAATTCTTTTGAGTGCATGGCAGAGGTGCAACTGTAAATAAACCCTACGGCTTCCTCACCAGAGGCTGTGACCCCCTTCACATGTTGTGGTTAGTTGGTGCATTCAAAACTCCCTTCTCTCTAAAATTCACAGCCACATATTGGCCAAAATACCACCCCTACAGCAATAAGTATGACCTCTAACTTGTGGAACCCCATCTTTATCCCTCAGTCCCTCGTATCTCCTGGCACTGAAATAATGGTGGCTTTTTGCAGGGAACAGAAACCCTGAGTTTTGAAGGACAGGGGAAAGAAAAGAAAAAAGAAAACTGTACAAGAAAAACCTTTGCCTTGTGCTCCCTTGCTCTCAAAGAACAGGTGTCAGGAAAGATTCTGGCAAAGAGCATTTGTGGAGTGAGAAACACACAGAGGAACAGGTTTGCAAAGCCCACAGAGTGGCTATATGTCATTGCATGTTAATTTATTATCCCTCTTCTCCTCTAGTCCTTCCCTGTGAATGTCCACTTCAATGGTAGTGCTTCTGGATAAAGCCTTTCAAAGCAGCTCCTGTGAGCTGCTGAGCACATTTTGAGAGCTGAATAATCAATGCCTTTGCTGAGAAAAAACATGGAAGAGCTTTGCTGAGATGGAGCCTTTCATCCAGGGTCTTCTCTGTTGTTGTGATGAGGGTCCCTTTTTCTTGTCCTGGAACACAGCCCCAGAGGCTGTTCCTCATAAATTCTACAAATACAATGGGAATTTTTGCTACACTCTCCAGAAATGTTGATCTCTCCATGTGCTTTCTGAGTAATCAAGTCCTTGCAGATACATTTCCAGCATTCTCTGGATATCAGGCTGCTGCCTCTGATCCCAGATCATAGACATAGCTCTAGTGCGCAGGGGAAAACCTGTCTGAGCAGCTGCAGAATCCAAAGGGTGGACCAGAATCATAAACACAGTTAGAAATACATTATTTTGGCCACTGGAGGGCTCACAATTTGTTCATCATCTTCGTAGAGAGACGTGGAAAATGAGGGCGGAAAAGTGAGTGAAGTGTTCAGTTCCAGGAAACAGTTACCTCTGCACATGGACTCCAAGGTCTCTACAACAATGTTTTACAAAGTCAGACTTTGCTTCCCATGCTATACTCCTGCATACATCAGGTGAGGAAGTCAGGAGGAAGACAGGGGTCACTTTGAGGTTATGTGCAGTTTTAACAAACCTCTAGGAAATCATCCACTGCTAAAGTGAACCCTTCTGTGCCTTGTTTTCTCACGGCTATATTGCTTCTGGCTCAGGAGTTTGATCTAGTTTCTGCATGACACTGTGTAGTAATGCTTTGGGCAGTTTATCAAGTGTCTTGAATCACTTTGAAAATAAAGTTATTGATAACTTGATTTATTCTTGGCAGTTACCTGAGGAATTGCTTGGGGCAAGCTATTTTCCTCTCTTGGTGCAGTTCTTGCAGAGAAGGATTGTAATTTGTTATTATTTGGCTGGGGGACAATACACAGTGCCCATGCTTTGGCTGTAGTCCTTCACTCTGGGACCCTTATTCTGTGACTCACCAGCATAAGAAAGAGACAGTTTTGTGATTGTCTGTCATGCCAGCTTGGTTTTGCTCTGGTGTTTTGCATTGCATTCCTAGGGCAGTCAAAGCTTGGGATTGGCTCCATCACAATTTTATGGACTCAAAGCAGAAATCCCAGAGGAATATCTAACAGCTTGTGTAGTGGAGGACATCCAACTAGATGTTTAAAATTAACATGAGCAGCTACAAACCCACCACAAAAATAGCAGGATGGAGAAAGCTTATTGTCACCAGAGTAGTACATTTCCCTGCCAGTCAGACTTCCTTTCTCTTTTTTGAGATGTTCAGCTGCCAAAGACAGTGATACAGTCTCCTAGAAAGATTATTTTAAGGTTAATTGCTGCCATAAATTGTAGCTTATGATTCCAGTCCTCTTAAAGTCATCCCACTTTTTTTTCCCCTGACATCAAGAAAAACAAACTTTGATTGCAATGGTTACCATATTAGCTTCCTCTTAATTTGAGTTGCACTCCCCAAATAATTTTTCTCCTTTTATGATAATGTGGATATAGATGTTAATCTGTTCATGTAAGAAGCTATTAAAATATCTCCATATTCATCTCTGTCTATCAGTCAATGACAAGCATAGATGCATTAATACTGAGAGAGCTACAGTGGAATTCAATTAACTTATTAATAAGACATCAGGATGTTTTAGAGCCTGTTAGTGCTGTGCCTTGGGATATAATCCACACTCTGGTAAATCTTCTGGGGTGTGTAGGCAGTGAGCAGAACGCATCTCCTTGTCAGTAACTTTGTGACCATGGATAGAAAAACGCCTCTCAATTCATTACAAATGGCTGTTGCCATAGTTCTTGCATTGTCAAGATTTCCAATGCAATCAAAGCTCACATCCCTTCATGTAGATGAGACAACACAATACTCAAATTATCTAACTCTCAAGCATTTAATGTAAGTTCTCCAAACTGCCCTTTGGAGACACCTACTCACTCTCCAGTGTTTTATGAGAGTACTGAGTTACCTGTAATAGACTTAGTATTCAAATTGGCTGAGCTGTGTCTCAGCTTACAGCCTGTACTGTCACTGGACCTGTCTAAGTCAGTCAGATAAGATGGATCGGTCCCATTATCTAGTGTGGAGAGCAAGTGGCAAGAAAGAGCTGAACTCCTTCCTCTCCCCAGTGGTAAGTTGACTTCATCCATGGAGCCTACTGGAAAGCGTTTTATGGCTTCGTGATGTCCTGAGCCATGTCTGAGCATTGGCTGGAGAACTGCAAGGTAGATAAAAATGTTTCAGGAGCTTAATAATAATGAGAAAATGGGCTGTCATGGGACAGGGCTGGAGGTTTCCCTTGGGTTTGTTTCATTTAGTGCTGTAGATGTAGCTCCTTAAAGCAGTCTGCATGTCAGTCCTTGAAGCCAGTTCTCGACACAGCATCTGCCACTTATGTTTACCTTCCTAACAGAAATGTTATGAACTGTTTTATATGTGGAGAAATATACAGCTCAGAGATTGGGAGTTTGGATGAAGAATTCAAACGCTAAAGGAAAGAAACATCCCCTTTGGAAAGAATAAAAAGAGACCTATATCCTTGCTCTAAACCAGAAGGGAAAGGTATGCACACCCAAATGAAATTAAATAGAATAAAGCTTTTCCTTCAAGTATACCCTGTTATGTACCTTAAAATATACACTGAACATATTCCCAAAGACAGAATTCTGTCATAATTCTAATTGAATATTAATTCCTTATGGGACACCTTCTTTTATGTCAGAAATAAATTTTTTCTCTTTAAAAAAATTGTTTTTAACTAACTTTTCTGAAAGAAGTTCTGAATGCAAGTTTCTTCATAGGTTTTACTCATGAAAGGCGTTGTTCTCAGCATGTAAATCAGCACTGCTTTGCATCATACAGGGAACCTGCCCAGGGTATTGTTGTAGAAGGACATAAATAATTTACAGTGTCCACAAACATAACTTGACTTTGACCACTGGCCTTTCAGGTTAGAGAAGCAAAGTCACAGGGGCAAATGTAAGAAGCAAATTGAAGGGAAGATGTAGTGAAAATAATAGAAAATCTGCCTGGGTGATCACGTACTATTTAGTAGTTCTCAAATGATTCCCCCTTTTTTGAAACTGGCATTTCCTGAAGGGGAAGTAAATTAGTATAGAATGATATTTTTAAGCATTTGTGAAAAGATACACGTAGCTGGTGCTTCTTAGCAAAACAGGGAATTTGTGTCTGTGTGTCCAGAGTTTCCAAGCATCTGTCCTATAGTTATAGCCATTAATTTCTGTGGAAATTACTTACAATTACCTATGTAAGTGGAGAGAAGCATCTCCTCAATTTTATAGAACTAGCGATTCTGGACCTTGGAATATTTCTACTCACTTAAGCTTATAACACAGCTTCAGATGAATTGCCCCCAAAAGATTAAACAAATCTCAATAACAAGTTAGCTGTTTAGGTTGCTTATGTTATCTGATCAGAACAGTAAGATTTTTTCAGTAAGTTCATTAGCTACACAGGAGGAGACTGACAGCTTTCTATAGTTTGAAAATAATTTACTGGAGTGTAACATACTGTAAACAGAAAATGGACATTCTGATGATGTGAATAGGGTAGGGGGCTTTTTTATTTTTCTTTCATGTGTTGTTTGCCAAGCTCTATATACACTTAAAAAGTAAGTAGCTGTCTTGATTTAAATCAGTCTTTCCTGTCCTTTAGACAACAGTTTTAATTTATAAGCCTTTGCTTCACTGCAGGTGAAGTTTGAGAACTTTGCTGGAGACTCAAACTTATAAATGGAAGATCATTGGACTACAAATGCATCAACCCTCCCTTATCCTTACACAAACCAAAAAAAAAAAAAAGTAGATTTAATTCAATTTTACAGCAGGATTCAGTGTTGGCTAGGATAGTACCTGCTTAGGATGGGAGTTGAATTAGTCTCACTGCCTGAATTAAGAAAGACTCTGTGATTAATATGGAGTCTGGGAGAAAGCAGGGGATCAGAAGGGTTGTTTTGTTCTCTGCTCATTTATGCTGCTTTGAAAACAGGTTGGAAGATATGCAGAAGAAGCCAGACACTTTGTTTTAGTTGGTTAAATCAGCACTGCTGAAATAACCAATCCACCTTAGGGTGCTGTGCACGTCTCTGTGTTCGGGGAATATTTTCTTTTTGCTTGAAATCTCACCCAGTACATTTTGAACTCATGTTCCTCCAAGCATCAGGCATGAACTGTGAATCCATAGCGACATCCCGGGAAAAGGCATCTCACTAGGGATGCCCTGAGCAGCTTAACACCATCCTGCTCTGCTGCTTGTCTCTTTCTTTCCAGCCTCTCTGCTAACTGGAACTGGCTGTTTGAGACCCTCTCCACAATGGTCCAATTTCACTCAGTCCTTAACAATCTTCCTGCAACACATGGGGCAAGGCCTGGTATTAAGCTCACACTGTTACCTACTGAGGATTATCTTCGTCACCTCTTGATGGCAAAAGGCACAGCTTAGTTTCCAGAATGCTGAGGCAGAGAAATGGATTAAGTGATGTCCTTCTCTGTGAGTGAAAGACAAAAACTCATAAACAACATGTACCAACACAGCAGGGGAAGCATCGTGCTCCTACCCATCCTCCTGACGGCAGAAGTAAGTTTGGCAAATGTGGTATGGTCAAAAATAGTGCATTTGGGTTATTGCCCTGATTCAGGTTCAGGTGACTGGATGCAGAGCTGCCAGACAGGTACCTCCATGGTTTGCACATCTTATTGTGCCTTTTATTGGTTCTTGACCCTCCTTTTTGCTGCCCTTGTACCCCCCTTTCTTTGCTCACACCTCTTCCCAAAGAAGCTCAAATCGCCAATTACTTTTCTCCACTGCTTCCACTTTTGACACATTTTCACCCTAACAGGGTATTTCTAACATTGTTGTTCTGGTCATGTCGGTGTCGTGGTTTATAAAGTCACGGGGACAGTTTTTGCTAAACATGTGGTGGGCTGTGGCAGGGACAGGGAGGGTTCACTCACCACTTAGGGTCAAGGGCAAGAAACTGACACAACTGGGGAAGAACAAGAAAACAACTGAATTTATTAACTGTTTACAACAAGAAGCAAGATACTGAGAGAGAGAAACCACATCTGAAAAAGGCACTTCTCCCCCACCTCTCCCTTCTTCCCAAAGCCCAAAGTCTTTGTTCTGTACCTTCTCCCCACCAGGGAGGGGGCAGGGAATGGGGAATGCAGTCAGTCCGCCGCTTCTTCCTCCTCAGGGGAGGGCTCCTCACAGTCTTTCCTGGCCACAGCGTAGTGTCCCTTCTCATGTTGAGAGTCCTTCTCCAGAACTTCTCTGGTGTGAGTCCTTTTCCAAACGAGGCTGCAGTCCCCTGACAACTGCCCGGCTCTGGCGTGGACTTCTGGTTCCTGCGTGGGGTCCTCCACAGCTGCATCTTTCTTCACCATGTGGCAGGGGAAATGCTGAGAGTGTTCCATTTTCATAATTCTGACCCCGTGTCTGCCTGGCTGTCTCCTTCAGCATCTTCCTTCTCTCTCCGCCTTCAGGTCTTCACCGGCTCCCGGGAAAATGGACTCTTGGGCGAGCCATGGCGGAGTCTTGGACTGCGGCAGGTCGGATAACAGAAGCCGAGCAGGCGGCTGGATGGCCGGACCGGTCTGCCCGAGCCAGGCCCTGCCCAGGGCTATACCAACTCCATTGTTCCGTGCCCCCTCTTAAATCTGTCATTCGCAGAGGCGCCGATTGGCTCAACCCTGGCCTGGGGTGGGTCCAGCCTGAAGCTGGGGAAACTTGCAGTTTCTTACAGAGGCTAGGTGATGGTACCCTTCCCCCCCTCCCCCCCATCCCCCTTCCGGTTACCAAACTCTTGGAGCTGGAGGACAGAGGGGTGAATCGTTAAGAGTCATTTAAAAAGGAGCCACCACTGTAACCCCCTCCCTTGACGCCAGCAGCAGACTGGAAGCTAGGGGAACTCTTAGCAGCTGCTTAAGGAACCATTACGCCCCTCCCTGCTACCAGACAAAACCCCCGGCACAAAACCATAACACTCAGCCTAGCCACCTGTGACTGAGGTGGTTCCCCAGGCGTTGCCAGCTCTGATTCCTGTGCTCCCCTCCAGTGTCGGTGGGGTTTGACTGTCTCTCATGTAACTCTCCCTTACCCACCAGTGGAATGTCATCATCCCTCATGGCAGGCACTGCCTATGATTTTTTCAGCTTCTCATATGGCTTTCTGTCACATCTGACAATTTCTCATTATGCCCAGCAGTTTTCCACATGCTGTTGAATTAGCTTAACCTTGGGCCACAACCTAGACATTGGCCTGGTCATTACCTGCTCCCCAACGGTGTCTACACATTTTCAGAGCTTTTCCTTTTTGAGGTATTTCCCCTTTGATCTTGAGAAGGTCTTTAGAACATCCTTGTTTCAAGACATTCAAGGGCAGTTATGCACCATACCTGCAGCGTCTTCTGTGAGTGAGCTGTCCTGGATGCATCCGTCAGGTTCTTGGTGCCACATCCCTCTTTGTGTAAATGAAACTGTCTCAAAAAGGAACAAAAGTTTTGGAAACCAAATTCATGGGGCCAGATGAGGATAAGGTGAGGAAATCCCTTTTAAGAACAGAAATGTCCTCTTTCTGCTACAGAGTGTTGATTTTATTTTGAGTAAAAAAGAGTTTTGAGAGCATTCAAATGTGACTTTTGTCATGTTTTGGGGAATGCAATGGGTCCTCTCTGCCCCAGGAGGGTAGCAAACGAGTAAATAATTGATGTGACTGCATCCTGATGCTGGATGTTCAGTGGGGAGATGGTGAGTAGGACTGATCCCCACACAAGTTTTGAAAGCTTTGATGTGCCTGTGATACTACTCAAGTCCTGAAAAACTAAGATTCTGGATTATAAATCATCTACCTTGAAATTAAATGTATGAATCACTCAGCAACCACATGATCTAGTTATAGCTGGCTTTGGCGGACTTTGCTCTGGTATTTATCTCATTTCATTGCAAATTTCTTGACTTCTGGGAGAAAAATGCAGTCGTTTTTAACTCAAAAATGGCATTGAATCTGTAGGCAGAATTCCTTTTGCTGTCAACGGGAACAGGATTAGGTTTGCAGTGGTTACTACATCAAATTTTCTAATGAAAGGTTATTACAGTCCCTTATTAACTATTACTCTTTCATGATAATTCAGATATAGCTGTTCATCTGCTTGCGAAACTCTTAAATATCTTCAAATTCATCTCTGTCAATCAATGACA
Source organism: Pterocles orientalis (assembly GCA_011057875.1). NCBI lineage: Eukaryota > Metazoa > Chordata > Aves > Pterocliformes > Pteroclidae > Pterocles > Pterocles orientalis. Next base: position 660,046 of record WKFP01014393.1, on the reverse strand, counting down.
AAGTGAACTGCATGAATACTAGGAAAATTACAATGGATTCAATTAACTTATTAATAAGACATTGGAATATTTTATAGCCCAGTAGCACTGTGCTTTGGGACATGATGCATTCACTGATAAATCTCATGGAGTGCTGAGCAGAAAATGGATTCTTTCTCAGTGACTCTGAAGTCACACTTAATCGGACAAAATCAGATATATAATTCTCATCTGCTGGCTTGTTGGAACAGTGATGGTAGAAGCTGCAAAGTAGCAGAGATGAGATGTTTTGAAGCACTGGGCACTTTCAGCTGAAATTTTTCTTGCTTAGAAGAGAATTTGAGCCTAAACCCTTGAAGACAGGGACTCCATTTTGATTTGTGTTTATATCTATCAGCTGCAATAGAGATGCTCTTAAGGATATTTGTGAAGCAAAGTTACCTAGACTCATGTGAATCTTTGACATTGCATAAATATTTATAACTGATTGATCTAGCAATGCGCTAGTAATTCAGACTGCTAAACACCTGACAGACTAGAAAGTTAAGATTCATAATGTGCACATTACAAAGAATGTGGAACTTTGTTTATCTGTGCATGTTCTTGTAAGCAGTGAAGGAACCAGCAGTTTTGTGTACCATGCATTAATCCTAAATACACACAAAATGTAATAATATTGTACAATGCTGTTAACTGACATCTTATTTTCTCTCTTATTGTTCAAGATCTCAGGCTTGCCTTCAAAGCTTATTACCAAGGTAAAACTGGAAGAATTATTGCTAGTGCTCGAATACTGAAATTGTGTTTGCTGTTTGAGAAAATGAGCAGAGTGTTTTGGCCTAAGGAGGTTTTGTCAGCTACCCACAGCAGAGATTGTGAAATTCAGGAAAAATATTAATCTGAAGGACTGGGGTGGGTGGGAGGTTTGGGGAGGCTATTTAAACACAAACAGATTGATGGAGTATATATACATTTTATTAGTACTATCACTGTCTGCTTAATTAGAAATGGGCAATTATTTCCTAGTTTGATCTTTTAAATTTTTTAGTTCTTAGGGTCATGAGTTTGCTTTTCTTTGCAAGCACACATTGACTATTACTCCCCATCTGTTGGAAATTACCTATGGCTACCTGTACACTTGAAATAAAAGGAGCCAAAGCCTGTTCTTTGCCAGTGGGATAGGTAGCACGTCATGGTTTATGTCCATATGGTTAAACTTGTTCTTAGAGCAGCCTGGACCTGATCCTAATGCTTTTTGGGAATAGTCCCTCATTTGTGCTGTCCTGGAGTTGTGCCTGTGTATTGTCTGGAAACATGCATGGGCAGTAGAATGCCTTTACTCTAGCTGAGTCTCTGCCTCTGTCCAGAACAAGGTAGTCAACAATCCTGTATAGGCTGTTCCATCCTTTCCATTCTGTGTAGTTTTTATACTGTTTCATGACTTGTGAGTGAAATTGTTTTAACAAAGAATTAAAATAAGGTTTTTAAAATGTGCTATAAAAAATCTTACAATTTGTCATTACTAAGGGAAAATAATTAAGGTAAATAAAATTGTATTTTTTTCTGTATTTCAAGAAGTTAATTTATTTCCAAAAAGTAAGATTTGATGACTCTTCAAAGAAAACAGCATAAAAGAAGATTTCTGAGAATTTCATATGCAACAGTAAAGACCCTGTACTGAAGACGTTAGAGGGACTTGTGCTGGCGCAACCTACAGGATCAGTTCTTGATTCGACAAATGTCATAACAACTTGAACAAACACTTAGCTTGTTCTCATATTCTGGAGAAAACCATCCATGTAAGCTGGCGCAAGATCAGGAAATCTCAGCAAGAACAATTTTGCCTGTACCATATTTTATGATTTAGTGTTTTTCTGATGGAAGGACCTAAGGATGGAAGGACTGGTACAGGCTTCCTAGAGAACGGGTCAATGCCCCAAGCCTGCCAGTGTTTAAGAGGCATTTGGACAATGCCCTTAACAACATGCTTTGAATTTTGGCCAGCCCTGAATTGGTCAGGCAGTTGGACTAGGTTATCATTGTAGGTCCCTTCCAACTGAAATAATCTATTCTAATCTATTTGTCTGCCCAGTAGCAGCTGCTGGACCTCCCCAGCTGCCTGGGAGATGGCCATATGAACCTTTGAGCCTGCAGACTCAATCCAGCTGCTGGTACTCAAACCATCTCCCTCACCCACACACACACATGCAAACAGTCCACTCCCAGACCCTACAGTCACTCCAGCAGTCAGATAAAGTCAGATCTCTGCACTCTTGTACCCATCATGCTCACACATGAGTTCTGTTTTCTTGTTGTAACTACAAAGCAGTTTGCTGAGGATAGAAAGGAAACAATAAATGCATTCTAAATAATAATAATAAAAAAATAATGCTTGGTCTTGTTTTTCTAGTAGATACTAAAACTTTTATTTTTTCTTCTTAAACTTGTTTTGGAGAAGGAATAAAGAATAGAATACACATGAGATCTCTGCTCTTCTAAATTCAATGTCAAGACTTGCAAGGAGTAAATTTTCACCAACTGAGCTTTTCTAGGATTTCCATACACATTTTCTTTTGTAAAAAAGTGAAGCAGTGCCAGAATTTGAAGCAGTGCAAACTGGATTAACATTTAATCAATGTATCTGTTTCAGTTTTCCTCAATGAAGACCTGGCCATGAATTTCAAAGGCAAGAGTGATAATTTTAAAAACATAAAGTTTTATGTGAATTCATTCCACTGTTATTAACGAAGGTGAAAGTGTTACACAGGAGGGATTGAAATTAGCTTTGAAATGATTTTGCATATAGCTACTTGGATTTTTTCCCCCCCCTGGCTTTCTTCTAGCAGAAGGGACATGCTTTCTGTGTCTATTTTGAAAAGGCTTGATCTGAAGAAGACCAGAACTTGCTGTTTCACTCTGACAACTATGATGTACTCGCTGGATGCTCAGTCCAAACACCACCAAGTGCCTTCATTACCTACCCCTATTCCTATCTTTCCCCTCTTCTATTACTTTAAACTTAGGAGCAGGGCTTGCTCACCTTTGAACCGAAGCTGTGTGCTTATTACCAGTTTTATAGCCACAGCTGGCTAACTGCTTTCCAGGAGGAAATTAAATCTGCATGGAAGAAGGGGAAAAATTAAGGTTGTTTGAATAAATAAGGTATGTTTTCTCTATCTAACAGTCTTAGGAACATAGGAATTTTCAGATTGGATCACACTCCAGGCCTGTCCAGCCCAGCATTCCTGCCTCTAACAGCAACCAGGACAGGCTGCTTAGGGAAGACACATGAGCCCCAGCATAAGCAGACATGGCATAATCTATTCCTCTGTGATGTCTCATTTTCACTCTTTGGAGACCTGTGTTGGTGTAATTACTGTAGTCCCAGATCTTGTGTTACTGCATAAACTTCCTCTTCTTTGAGTGGGGCTTTTTCTCTTTTTTTTTCTCTTTTGTCTGGGACAAAAGTAGACTCAATGATATTCCCATACAACCAGAAGTGAAAGGGAAATACTATTAAAATCCTTAACTGACTGCTATGGACTTTTCAGACAGATGAACAATAAGTTTCATGGGGACCATTCTGTAGTTCCTGAGACACAAGTGAGTCAAGTGCAGTTGTTATGGCAGGTTTCTGTCACATGCCTGGTGACAGGACCATACTGGCATGGGGACTTCAGGGGGCTGCCAGCATATGGAGGAAGTGAGCCAGCAGGTATGCGTGGGCCTGCTTCTGAAGCAGCCTCCATGCTGGGTCCAGCACCATCCTGCCACATGCACCTCAGATGTCCCTGTTCACCACTGTGAGGAACCTGTGATGTTGTGTCACATCTCACAGTGTTTTCTGCCCCACTTACAGAAAGGTTGGCCGGTCCTGCCATACAGAGTCACGGGCTGCAGCACAACGTCTTGTCCTTCTAAAAGTCAAATAAATATATATGCTTGCTGATTTTTGGCACATTGATAATTTCAGCCTCTCAGAGTAATGCCATTTTCTTTCACAGGCAGCCACAACTAACGTCCCTATTTGAAGAATGCAGAAGTCGCAGTTCTCTAACTAATATGGACTAATTAGCCGAAGCGATCTGTTGTTTTGATAAGTCCTGCCAGAGGAGATTGAATAAAACTCCAAGCCATCGAGACAGCCTGGACATAAGAACCACATGGGATTTTATTTCCTTTTTTACAGTCTGTGATTTTTTTTTTCCATTGATGAACTGAGACACATATATATGTCCTAAGCTACCTAAAGCCCTCAAAGCCCACTGCTCAGCTGCTGATTAACTCAAGAGGGTTAAGTGCCTAAATTTCCACTGTGGCACATATAAAAGCTGCTTATGTGCTGATCCTTCTCCATATTTTATGAGCTACTTGGATCCCTCACTCAAACTGCAGCCCCAAACCTGGAGTTAATTCTCCGTCAGTCTCCCTTAGTCTTTCTCAGAGCACTTCTCAACTGGAGGCTGTTCCCAGCATGCCAACTCCTTGGCACATTGCTCCAGGCTTGCTGAAATCTTGCTTCTTATTCAAATCTGCCACAAAGCTCTTCCTGGGTAACCCTCTAAAAACAAGATACATCATTTATTGTAGTTAATGGGAAAGTAAGCTCCTTTTTTTAACTTCAGTCAAATCTATACTCTGTTCTCCAGAATACTTTTAGGCAAGCTAGGCCAGGATTAGGAGCAGGTACCCCACCTTGCAGAACTGCCGGGGTCCTGACTTCCAACAAGGAGTCAGTGGAAGAAAGCCTGAAATACATTCTTGGTCGTACGAGGAGCAGAACAAAGATAACTTATTGATTGCCTTAAGGAAAAGCCATGCAATAAAACTTGCTACATGAAACACAGGGCAGCTGACCTCACTTGCATTTTTTTTACAGCAAATTTTTTGGGAAAAAATCCTATTTTGAAACATTTAAAATTTTTTAAAAATATATATTTTTTATTTTCCATAGCTGATTTTTTTTACAGATGTCAGTATAATAAAAAAGAGTCTCTACCGAGTATTTCTGGCTCTACTGTACATTTAATAGCTTCCATGGACTCATATCTGTACTGAGAAATGAAAAGTGGGGTGACTCCTCTATAGATAGTGCAGCCAGTCATGCGTACAAACATCAGCTTCTTTTGTAAGCATGTGCAATCATTACTGCACAGCGGGTGAGAATTACTCCATGATGTGCATCCCATCCATTTCCAAAACAGATGTCACCCTCGAGCTGTCTTTTCACTTTCTCAGGGAGTCTTGTAAGTTTACAAAAGAAGGTAATCTGTTAAAAAGCTCTGTGCTACTCATTCTACTTCAGTTCCAGTGTCCAAAGACTCAGAGCTTCTGGCCATTATAATTTCTAATACATGCTTTCTTCTATATTACCAATTTACATGCATATAACCTGTAGGTTATCTGTAAAGAAAGCTGACGTTTCAGCAGCAGTGTGGTTTACGTTCAAGCAAAAGGAAATATTCAGGGAATATTTCTACCCTAATAGTCTCCCGGTTTCTGATTTCCCATAGACTAATCCCTGCCCATCCCTTCTCCTCTTATTTGCCTAATTTATTTTTGCTGGTCAACCAAGGGAAAGGTTTAGCTGAGATTTTATATTCAGGTGTCTGTAAGGGGCTAACAGTTATTGTAAGTACATGTAGTACATAAGAATATATGGTTACTATAAGCTCTGCTCTGTTAAAGTTCAGCTCCTTTGATTAATACTGTCTGCTTTCAATTAAGACTTTCTGCTTTCAGAGAGGACTGCCAGCCCCCTATCCTACCTATATTTCCTCCTGTTACATTGCTTTCATTGAATCAACCTGCTCATATTAGCCCCACAGCACAATGTAATTCATGACTTTGGAGAAAGAAACTCCATGAAAGGCTCAAGCTTAGAAGAGTAGCTACAGGATCATCTGAACCAGCAGACAGTAGACATAACGGTGTCAATAAGGAGCATCCGAACAACTGTTAGCAAAGAAGTGCCAGTGGGCTGTTTGCACCTACCCCAGCCTCCGTATCTCAAGCTGAATCACCACTTCTCTCTTCTGCCAGCTTTCCTTCTTTCCTCACACTACTCCCTCCTTGTGTAACTCTTCCTTTCCTTCATTGGTCGTTTCTTTGTACTTCTCTCTGCTGAATTATCTTCTTTGAGGTCATCTTTTTCTCTTGTCAAGGCAGAGACTGTGCAACGCCCGGCCACATCAGACCTCCACACATTGTTTGTCCCCAGGCACAACTGTGGTAGGCTTGTTAGTAAAAATGACAGGTAGAACCAGGAATTCACTTTCAAAGCGTTGATGCAATTAAACTGAGGAAAAGCCTCACATTCTTGCTAATACAACAAACCGTTGTTTGTTGTATTAGCCAAAAACTTTGGTCTTGTGAGTTGTTCTGTAAGCATACAACCTGGTACAATAGCTTCAACTGGATATTCATATATTTATTAACATATTTATTAATAAAGGCACACTTCAGAGGAACCCTGCCTGTCAACGTTTAACCTATTTCCAATGGAGGACCTGCGCTGCCCTTCCCCTCAAAGTGGCCAAAAAGCTGTGAAATTACCTACATATACCAGTCCTTGATGCTGTCTTTACCAGCTTGTCACCTCTCTGATGCAAGTTCAGCTCAAGTGATCCTCAGTTGTACACTGCTCATCGATGAGGAGCTGCTTGTCTGGTAACGACATCAGTGGATTAGATTTTAGAAGTCAGTTACTACCCTTGCAGTCCTCAGTGCTGTGCTGCTTGTTTTTCAAGACATCCAGGTGTATGCTACCAGCTATGAATTAAGTAAATTTGATATAGATAGAGCAAGAATGAAACCTCTGGTAGCTCTGGGAAGCCGGTTCAGCCAGAACACCATCAATGCTGGAAGTGTGCTGCACCAATGAATCAGAGCAGCGAGAAAAGGATCAATGGAATGGCATTTAGAAGCAATGCCAGCAGTTAATCAGGATTTTATTTTATTTTTTTAACATTTGAAAACTGGAACATTTCATCATCTTTAAATAAAAAAAACCCCACTGTCTTACTGCAATGTCAATATTTTGCTTTTAAATTGTGTGAGCAGAAAAGCAACACTATGCCTTTAGAACATGACATGTCGTCATCATCAGAACACGTAAATCCCAAACAACACTATTGTTTTGAGATTTCCACTCCTCAGCTTACCAGTTAAGAAGTCACAAGAATAATTTATTTTAAACATTAGCATTTATAACTAGAATCCTACGAGAGGCCTGGGGGAGGTTGGTGGCTTAGTTTATGAACACTGGTACCTCAAAATATTTAGTTTTCAGGAACCGGAGTGAAAACTTTCCAAATAAAATTCTTCCCCAGTTTTGATCACTAGAGCCCAAAACACCTTCAATGTAGAGATTTTTTAAAAAATTTCAGAGCTTCAAAAGTACAGACTTATATAAAACTGAAATATTTAGCCTAAGGTAAAAAAAAAATTTCTGACTTGCTCTACTTCTAATCAAAATGTCTTCTGCCTTTGAAAGACACAGTATTTCCTAACACTTAGGTGAAAGTTGGGTCTGGGTGTCATGATACTTTTAAAATTTACCTAACATTATAGCCTAAAGACAGGTTCTTAGCTGTGTCCTTCTCAATTGAGATTTTAGTATTTGCTAATTCAGTCACTTTTAGCACAATGCTGAAGCCCTCTGCCACAGTGCTGTTCCAGTGCTCAGAGGTGTCTGGTTAACAGTGGATTTATACCTTGAACTAGTCAGCAAAGCCAACCTTTTGTTTCTTTTCTGAGATAAACTATTAGCAGTTAATCAAAAGATTCCTATTCATAAAAGAATAGATAAATTGTTGTTAGGTTTTGATTGCAATTTAATCTGTTTATATTAAGAAATTCTGCATTTACAGTTGTATATTAAAGATGTGTCTCTGTAGATTTACCTTGGTTTTATTCTGCTTTTCTTATAACACTTACTGTTGATCACGGCCAGAGGCAGGGTAGTGGGCTGTTTGGATCTTAGGTTTGATGCTCTACTGCTTCTTTTATGTTTCCACAGTTCCTGTACTTTTTTTATTATCATCATCTTCTTCTAAATACGTAGTTTGTAATCCCATAATCCTTGTTTCTTGTAGACTCTGTGTTTCACAACAGGGAGGGTAAGATTCTATTGCCTAGAAACTGGACGTTAGCATCATTTTAAGCAGAGAGGGGTATCCTTTAAGACTTCCAACTGCTGCTTCTGAAGGCTGCACATCTTACAGACCTGTCCCCCTCCACGTGTTTAGGACACTCTCGGGTGTCCCAGACTGCACTAGAAACCTGTAAAAAGGCAGCTGAATCCTGCCCAGACATTTTACACTGTTTTACACATTACACAGCGTCTAGCACAATAAATCTCATATCTTGACAAGTGACTCTGGGTGCTATAAGCAATACTACACACTTTGTGAGACAGTCACAAATGTGAACCCAGAAAAGACCATGGATAGATCAAATCTGTGCTGTAAAATGTCTTCAGAGTGGAAACACTTCTTTTTCTTGTCAGAATTTGGCAAAGGCAAATGCTTCATAAGAACAAATACATTTTAATTTAATTCCATTTTGAAAACAGGATTAAAATGATCTCAATAAAGGACATTTTGATTGTCTGCTTCCAAATGGTTTTATTTCCATTTTAAAATGTTATTTTAGATGTATGTATACAAAATGACATATGTCCGTATGTCTATATTATGTCTAAGTGTAATGTATGCCCATAATGCAAGAGGTGAAGTTGGAATGGAAACTTTGTGTTCTCATGGAACATTTACATCACCCTGGAATTAATTTACTCGCATTCCGTTTTGTGGGAAATATTACAAAAAGTTTCCCTTTTGTAACACAAAGGATTGTGTAGGAAGGCTGTTACTTGGGAAAATGGTAAGCTCCAGCTCCTCACCAGCTCCACCACTGTAGACATTCTATAACCTGAGATCATGGTCAACCAACTGATGACACCTGTCACCATGCTTAGGTACATTGTATCCCGCTTTGCAGCAAGTATGGGACCAGGAGGCATCTTGGGATCACTTTCCTGTCATTCTGTGGCTCACTGTGTGTTGAACTGCAAAAATTTGAATTTTCCCACGTAATTTTTTACATCAAACTGAAGTACCTAAGTTAGGAGCACAGTAGTTTTAGCCTCCCTGCTTAAGCCATAGGAAAAAACTGAAGAAAGCAATCTGGATCTAAGCTGGATTGAACTGGTCTCTGAGCTGGAAGTGGAAGCAGAAATGAAATTTTTCTATCACTGCCATCTTTGGTTAGGATCATCTCAATTAATTTCAAGCTATGAATATGAACTCCAAAAGAAGTTTCAGTGATTTTTTCCTAGCCAAGCAATTGACAGTGAGGAGCTATCTCTTCTAACACATATACTTTTTTAACACTCTCCCTAAAAGCTTAGGCGTTTCCTCCATTTAGGAAAAGCTGATTAATACAAAACTCGGGAAATATCAGTTACTAAAAACAAAAATAGAAACGAAACAGATTTATACACTGTTAAGATTTGAGTCATCTCTAGATATGCCCTAAATACATTCCACAGAAAATATTAAATTAAAATCATATGTAAAAAATTGGCTCAGTGGCCCCACTGGCTCAGCAAGGCATGATAAAACTGAGATAGACTCACTTTTTGGGTGTTTAACAGAGAGGAGACTTTTCTGATCCCTCTATGTTGAATACCACTAGCATAATGCACTGACTTTGACTTGGAAAAGGATGGGGCTATCATTCCATCAAAGTAAAATCGATCCTAGTGGAAACCCTTTCCTATAAGCTCAGCTCATTTGCTTAACACAGCTGAGGAGAAAATACGTCAAAAATTTTAATTGATGTCAACTTCTCTACACTGAATTGTAATTTTCCCTGCTTTGGGAATTGAAGTTTTTTCATTCTGATCTGATTTTACAATTAATATATTTGACCCATGCAAAAATAAACAAGAAACACCATCCAAATCATTATTTTGAATACTAAGAGCCTTTGCATTTACATTTAAAAGCTTGAAAGGCAGTGACCATAAATGCGTATAAGTAGAGCAGAGCAGTCTAGCTGTAATGCAGAACTCATTAAACTATATTCCCTATTTTTTGAGTGCAAATTATCTGTGAAAACAGTTGGGAATATATGTATCTCTGTGTCTGAAGTGATTCCCCAAATGTTTCACACAGACAGCTTTCAGTTGACAAATTAGTTTCAGACTGTTTTTTTTTTGTGCTGCTAGTTTTGAGCTTGCTTTTTCAACCAAAGTTGTTGGTTACCCAAGTGACATGTTGGTGTTGTTTCTCCTCTTTGTATTGCTCTATGAAACACATACAAGCAGGACAAAGGCTTAATTGGGTTGCCTGTGGTGTAAATATTCAAAGAAGTGTTGGAGGGACTATCCCTATCGTCCAGCTTTCATTGTTTGCAGAAAAGGAACAGAAGGGAAGGATAACCTTTGATTGAACTAGTGGACTGTGACTCGGGATATCAGAGTTCAATTTCTGCAACTAAATATGTTGTAATACAAACAATCTAAGCCTCATCCTTTAGCTTCAATTTACGTTTGTCTTTCCCCATCCTCCCGTTGCTTGGTTCAGTCCCTTTGTGCTGCACAAAGGAGGATGCTGCAGGTTAACAGTGAAAGGTTAACGCATTAGGGAACATGCTTTGAAATCAAATGACCTGAATTATTGTTGCATCAATTAGTATGCAAGAGATATTGTGTGTGAGTCAGCATCATCCTAAAACAGCCTCATCTAAGTGGAAGGACATAAAAATATTCACCCCATGGGCATTTTGAAAATATTTTTAGCTTCATTGGTATGGAACCAATATCCTCAGGAGCTGGAACTGAATGTTCTTAACACGAGGCAGAAGAAACAAGTGCAGCACACTAACAGAATGTGACGTGCCATTAGCAGAGTCCTGATGATTCTTGCTCTTCCTCATTCCCCAAATAAATGTGCATTAGCCAGTAACAGAAATCTTATTTTTAAGACAGGAGAACTGAAAAGTACAGACTATCTGGCCTAGATATCACTGATTTCAGGTGCAGTAATGGAGCAACCTGCCAGAGCTGAGAAAAATCCCATGTGCACAGCAATCATAGATCTCCCAGTTGTAGGGCATCCCAGTTTCTTCCTATGGGTTAGTGAAAAAGAGAGAGAAGAAAGACTGCCAGGGAACAGACATTTTTGATGGCAGGGGAAGGGAAACACAGCTGAGGGAATAGATTGAGCACCTGAACAGAGACAGGCAAGAGAAAGAAGGAAGAAACCTGTGAGGGATGCTAGTTGTATCACCCATCACACTTTTTTGCTGGACAAGGACTCAAGTAGGAGTGAATTCCATCTTCACTGGGTAGAACAGCAGTAGGCAGTATTACCAAGGTGAAAAAAAAGAAAAAAGAAAAAAAAAAAGAAAAAAAAAGAAATTGAAGGAAAACCTGAAAGGTGGAGAACTACGTCTGACCTGTTCCAAAGAAGCCTTGTCTCAAGCATCTTCTGACCTAAATTTTCACTACATCATCATGGCTCCTACTTATTTGGAACAGGAATAATGTACTGTGTCCCCCAAAACTTGTTTGTTCTACCCAGAAGTACTGGTTGAATCAAAAGCACTACTTCCTCTTTTCCATTGTCTCTTTAGACGTTTGTGACTGCAATGCCCCTTCAGCCTTCCAGAGGTGAAATGAAACCTTGTGTATCAGAGAGTGACAGTCAGCTTATTTCTTTACTGCCAGTTTTCACAGCTCAGTGAGCCTCAGTGAAGTTGCTCTTTGCTGGACCTGATTTCCTTTCTCTGTCTTAGCATCGTGAAGAGCACTCTTGTTTCCAAAGAAATCTGGCAATGTCCCATAAATGGAGCTTATTCTGTACTGGCATTGGTAAAAGACAAGGATTAAAGGGATTACAGTTACCTCTGGCCAGCATGGTGTATGCTTTCGTATCACACATCACTGTCATGAAGACTGGTAAGCCCATCTCCAATGTGTGTTAGAGTTGCAATTGATCCTGTAATATACAATTAACATGAAACAAATGAGAATGACAACTTAAGAACAGAACAAGAACCTAGAAAATATATATTGAGAATTCTTGTTGAAAAGATATTTAAAATCAGCCTGTTCCTAAGGTTCATTTTAAAACTGATGAGAATTATTTTTTATAATCTATTAAGTCTTTTTTCTTTTGTGGGTTATTTTTTTGGTGGTGGGGTTTTCTTGAACAAAATTGTTAATTGATTTAGGATCAGAGCAAAGTGACTTGCAAATTTTTTAAACAGGGGAATGCATTCCCTGAGAATTTGTGATCCATACGACATTTTAGATGGAAACGCCTATTGTGACTGTTTTAAAAGGTTTAGTAAAACACTATGAACAAGCAAATATTTACTTACACGTGTTGCTAAGCCAAATGTATTGCAGTTTCAGTAAGCTAATCAAAAGTGGCATGAAGCAATGATCAAACCAAGGTCAAAACCAAGAATGAATCAATGAGTTCAAATGATTAAGCTTTCAGACTAATAGTGCAGGTAATCAAATCAAATTTAGTTTAATTTAGTTTTGCCTTGGAAAAACTTAAGGAGGAGCTTAGCTACAGGTACATATATTTCTGAGAAAGGAAAAAGATTCCCACAAGATGGAACAGTAAATCTAAGTGCAGCTTTTATCTCTTAACTCTGCTCATCTGAATATTAGACATAAGTTTAAACTAGTTATGTAGTCCCTGTGGAAGTGACAGAGAGGAACAAAACAGATCTGTTCTGTTTTTCTAATCTTAAACATTTAATTTAGGGCAAGGTCAATTAACCTCTGGAAGTCTCTCTTTCTCCCCAATTTGTGCAAAGAATGTGTACAGAATGGGCTTGAACTAGATAATTATTTTAGGTATGAATAAACCTGGTTTAGAAATCTAACTTTTAGTTGGTTTTTAAGGTTTGGAAAAACTGATCTGGGCCTGGTCGTTTGTTCTAGGCTTAGCCCTTTGACAATACAATTCAGAAAACACAAGTGATGAAGTCCCTTTGTTTGTCTTACCACAGTATGACTAGATGAATGCCATTTGAATGTCTCCTCCCTAAATCTCACTGCTATGCATTATTGTGGTTGTTCTTATTCCACCCCCTAACTTTAGAACAAAAGAACCTTTTCAAAGACTTCACACAGAGGTGATGGATAAATCATACACATTAACTGCTTTTGAATAACACCATTTTAACCTGAAAAATCTATTAATTCTTTGCTGTTTACTTTAAGAAAATTATTTAAGGCATAGTTTATGCATATGCTGACACATGCATATAATATAATTGAAAAAATTATAAGGAAAAAATAAAAGATGAGGCAATTGTCATGACACACAAAAGGACTGAATTCTACTTCATTTCTTGGGTACTTGCACTCAAGTGGATGTTGTTCTTTGTTATCTATGTAGAAAGTAGATTTATGGTCAGGATTAGTAACACACTGAGGATATCTTATCAGACTGCAGGTTACTCATGCTGGCTTTAGTAGCAAGTCAGGTCCTTCATCTTTCCCTTTTCTGTTTAGGAAAGGTGGGCAGCTTTGGCTGTAATTTACAACAAAAGAGAAAGGCCCATCATTCTTGTGGAAAGGTTTGTCTTTATCAGGATGCTACCCTGTCCACTACATCCCTTGTACGTCTGTGGCTTTTTAGCCAGTTAGGTGAACACAAATCCTCATGGCTCAGTCCTGTATGAAATCTTTAGTGTATGAGCAAGAATTCCATGACTGAGTAGCCCTAATGTTTGCAAAGCCAGCAATATTGATTGCAGATACAGATTCTCAGAGTGGATTTATAAGGGGAAGTCATGATGTTGGCGACCTACTTTACAATGATGACAGAAACTCATCTTTTATACAAATACTTAAAATTTGAACCTACTGAAAAGCATTTTCATATATTTAACACTTAGGAAGTTGGGTAATTAATCTCAAATCACAAGGAGAAAGGCAGAATGTAATCTTTTTCAGGATTAGCTGATAAATATTAGTTATCTAAAATACTTATTTGGGTTCCTTCCACAATCTGTAGAGAGTGATAGACCTCTCTAGAGGGCAATTTCTCCTGTCTAATTTAGATCTCTCTCTTACTGTGGTATAAATTGTCATCTGAAGGAACATATATTTGTATTAACTGTGGAGTGATTCTAGGCAATTAGCTAGGGCCTGGTAGTTAGTTTTTAGATGACAAATATATCCAAGGGTTTCTGGCCAAAGCTTCTTTTATTTTTCTGAATATGCCTTCTTCACGCTGAATTTTCCTAGGCACACTTCAAACCTTCCTTATCAGATGCAGAGCTTAAGCCAGCTAGTTCTGTTCAGGCATCTATAGTGCAGACATGTAGTTATTCAGTAGCCTAGACATAGGTTTCTAGTGCCATCTGAGATGCCCCAGGGTATTCCATGTGGCTCTGAGTAGTTCTCCTGTAGCTGACATATCTGTCAGCCTTTTGTGGATGATTTGGACACTCCAAAGCGTTGCAAATTGCACCATATGTTTCGGCAACTGAACAGAGCCTGTAGGATGGAAGTCAGCTCCAGATTAAGACATTTAAATTCAGGTGCCTGCATGTAGGTGTCTACATGTGAGCTAAGTATCTAAGCTCCTGCTTTAGTCAATGAAAATTTAATCACTACACTAGAGCCTGAAAAGCAGTTCAGCTGACCCACTGGGTTTAGCCAGACTTAGGATAAATTGAATTGCTCCAGACTCTACTTCCCATATTGACAAGGTACTCGAGGCCCGTGGCTGAAAGCCAGACAGAAAGCTTAAGAGCATCTCAGATAGCACTAGGGGCTTATGTGAGGACAAGCAAATTGAGTTAGTCTGTGCTGCTATAACAGGAACTTGGACACTGCCTCACATATAGACACCTACGTGCAGGCGTATCAAGTTAGCAATAGTTTTATCTCAAACTGAATCACACCCTGAAGTTGGAGGAGTTAAATCCTGTGCTTGATATCTGGCTACATGGCTACAGGTGCTAGATATGTCAGCTTTCTCATGATGAGCAGTGAATTGTATGTGCATAAACACAATTTCAACAGCTTCAGACAAGATGGGCCAGTAAATCACTGGTGGAGTTGGCGTTTACGTGACTCAAGGAACCCGGCAGAGACTTCTGAAACAGTAGACCAAAATCTAATAGATATCAACACAAGCAAAAATGACAGCATGAAGCGGAAGGCAATTACTGACTTGAAAAAAGACATGAATTTAGTGACTGCACTTGATGAGGCAGACCCAGCAAAGTCTGTGAGTGGCAGACAGATTGATGCAGATGAATGGTGTGATGACTCTGTGTTGCAAGGAAATACTGAACAAAGAGATTAGGGGGTGCAGAAAGAAGCTGAGTAGAAATACATTAGAAAAATTATTTTAAAAAGGAGAAAGGTGCCAGTTTTGACATTGTGTGGGCTCAGGCAGCTCTGTGGACCAGCTATGAAACAAGGAATCATTTCTTGTTTATAACCTTTAGCTCACGCACAGTAAAAAACACTCCCTCTACCCAAATTCATAGTTCCCCATGTTCATTGTCAATGGCTCGGTTACTTGAGGAGATTTTGGCAAGGGAGATTGACAAATGCAATTAGCAAATATAGCATAGACTGGTTTATATCAAATATTTTGAGACAATTGCCCTTGAGGTTAGCGGGGAGAGTCTTTTGGCTCCCACTAGCAAAGCTGGCTGGGGAAGAATGAGGGAGGTGAAAATAATGAGAGTCCCCAGTAACAACCCATAGGGAGTGCCGTATGTTCTGTACCGTGAGCTGTCAGGGAACCTTTAATTCCAGAGAAATATGGATATTCATTTATGTCTTGCATGTGTCAGACACATTGGAGCTGACATTAAAAAATCAAGCTAGGCAAGTGCTGCAGTGTTACATCTTACATTTAAATCATTGTGCTGGCAATAATTTTTTATTTGAGCCTATTGGGGTGTGAAAAATGCCTGGCCAGAAAACTCTTCCATGTCAAGGCTCTATTAATAAAAGGAGATGGTTGGTGACTGAGACTGACAACTTTTGTGTGTGGTTGTTTTTATTTTTTTTTGGGTGGGGAGAGTAGGAGTTTCTGGGGGACTAGCTCCTGGTTCTTGCCAAAGAACCTGAGAGAGAACAAATGTTTTTAAAAGACAAAGTGTGAAATTCATGTGCTGATTTGTGTTATACGATATGGTCATTACATCAGTGCTGGTTGAAAGTGTGGAGAAATCATGCTTTGCTTGAGAGTTTCCTCTGCTGGGAAACCATTCATGAGAACCTTCACACCTTTCTAATCTCTTTCCCATGAGTAGAACTGTACCAGCACAGGAAAGGTAGTGAGAGGGTGGAACCCATTTTATCATCCAACCCATAGATCTACCTGCATTTTCTCCATGGTCATTTAGAAGTTTGATTTTACAGTGCTACCTTCAGTAGCACTTCTAGGCTGAGATCACAGCCTCCATATGCCAAATTTGTACAGGTACACCTAGTATGCTAATCCAGCCTGAAAAACAGTGAGAAGAAGGCAGGATTATTACAGCAACCGTGCAGCTGGGAAACCGAGGTGCAGAGAAACAATTCTCTTGGAGTCATTCTAGCCTAAACACTTGCCAAAGAAAAGAAAAAACGGATGTGTCATACTTGAGTGTGATCACTGAGATATTTTCCTCATTACTGGGTAAAATACATGCACTGGCAAATCAGTACGCCTAAGATATCAGCAGTCAAACACAATTATCTTACACGTGATCCTGTCTTCACAAGGTGCTGCTACTCAGGTAGTTAACACCTCTCCTTCTGAGAGGTGGTTGTAGGATCATTTGTAGGACACCAGGGAGGTAAGAGTCAAAGGGAAATAAACCGTATTCATTACAGAGACATAATCCTACCCTATATGTCTGTTTAGACTTTCACAGATTGCTTTTGGTTTATTTTTGTAGCCAGTGAGGGGTGCTTGCAAGGACCCATTTTATTTCAGACCACAGCCATACAGGGAACTTAAAGCCGCTTTGAAATCCTGTGAGGGCACTTCCTCATGTTTGGGTTTTGCAGAGCCACACCATCTCTCCTTGCCAAAGAAAACCAAGCTGAGATTCAGCAGGACTACATGAGGGTTGGATTCCCACAAATAAATTCCCACCAAAAAAAAAAAGTGACCATGAGGTGGTGGAGTTCAGGATCTCATGTGGCCATGACAGAATTCAGAGCAGAATAGCAATGCTGGACTTCAGTAGGGCCAACTTTGACCTTTTCAAGCAATTGCTAGGGGGAATACCGTGGGACAGGGTACTTGAATGTAAAGGGGCCCAAGATAGTTGGTTAGAGTTCAAAGAGTGCTTCTTCCAAGCTCAAGATCGGTGCATCCCAGCGGGTAGGAAGTCAAGGAAGGGTGCCAGGAGACCTGCATGGTTAAACAGGGACCTGCTGGGCAAACTCAAGTGTAAAAGGAGGGTCTATAGATCATGGAAGGAGGGGCTGGCCACTTGGGAGGAATATAAGAATGTTGTCAGAGAGTGTAGGGAGGCAACTAGGAAAGCTAAGGCCTCTTTAGAACTAAACCTTGCTAGAGGGGTCAAGGATCATAGGAAGGGCTTCTTCAAATACATTGCAAATAAGGCTAACACCAGAGGCAATGTAGGCCCACTGATGAATGAGGTGGGTGCGCTGGTGACAGAAGATACAGAGAAGGCAGACTTACTGAATGCCTTCTTTGTCTCTGTCTATACTGCCGGAGGCTTTCCTGAAGAGTCCCGTACCCCTGAAGCCCCAGAGGAAATCAGGACAAAGGAGGAGTTTGCTCTGGTAGATGAAGACTGGGTTAAGGAGCGGTTAAGTAATCTGGACACCCATAAATCCATGGGTCCTGATGGGATGCACCCGCGGGTGCTCAAGGAGATGGTGGAAGTCATTGCTAGACCACTCTCCATCATCTTTGGCAAGTCGTGGGAAACAGGGGAGGTGCCTGAGGACTGGAGGAAAGCGAATGTCACTCCAGTCTTCAAAAAGGGCAAGAAGGAGGAGCCGGGTAACTAATAGACCAGTCAGCCTCACCTCCATCCTTGGAAGGGTGATGGAACAACTTATTCTTGATGCTGTTTCCAGGCATATCAGGGATAAGAAGGTCATTAGAGGCAGTCAACATGGCTTCACCAAGGGGAAGTCATGCTTGACCAACCTGATAGCCTTTTATGAGGACATTACCAGGTGGGTAGATGATGGTAAAGCAGTAGATGTGGTCGATCTTGATTTCAGAAAAGCATTTGACACTGTCTCCCACAGGATCCTTGTGGCTAAACTGAGGAAGTGCGATCTGGATGATTGGGTAGTGAGATGGATCATGAACTGGCTGGAGAAAAGAAGCCAGAGAGTTGTGGTGAATGGGATGGAGTCTAGTTGGAGGCCTGTATCTAGTGGAGTCCCCCAGGGTTCGGTACTGGGACCAGTGCTATTCAATATATTCATCAACGACTTGGATGAGGGAATAGAGTGAACCCTCAGCAAGTTTGCTGATGATACGAAACTGGGAGGAGTTGCTGACACACCAGAAGGCTGTGCTTCCATCCAGCGAGACCTAGACAGGCTGGAGATTTGGGCGGGGAAAAATTTCATGCAATTTAACAAGAGCAAGTGTAGAGTCTTACATATGGGCAAGAACAACACCAGGTTCCAGTATAAGTTGGGTACTGACCTGTTGGAGAGTAGTATAGGGGAGAGGGACCTGGGGCTCCTGGGGGACAGCAGGATGACCATGAGCCAGCACTGTGCCCTCGTGGCCAAGAAGGCCAATGGCATCCTGGGGTGTACCAGAAGGGGGGTGGTCAGTAGGTCAAGAGAGGTTCTCCTCCCCCTCTACTCTGCCCTGGTGAGACCGCATCTGGAATATTGTGTCCAGTTCTGGGCCCCTCAGTTCAAGAGGGACAGGGAACTGCTGGAGAGAGTCC
>WKFP01014393.1:575999-641102 GCA_011057875.1 Pterocles orientalis | reverse complement strand
AAAAAGCACAGACTCCAACCCCTGCAATTCTCTCTAGGTGGATTTCCTTGATGGAAATACTCTGCTGGTTGTTATGTATCAAATATATTGGTCCACATATTTTCATACCTGTTGACTTTGTAAGTAGCAATGTTGTAGATAAATCATTTATATAAGATTGTAAGATTACAGGGAAATCAGGAAGGGAAGGCAGGTCAGGAGGTCTCCAACACTGCCTCCCACTCAGGCATGGTCACCTCTGAGCTCAGACCAGGCTGCTCAGGACTGTGCCCTGTCAGAGCTTGGAAACCTCTGAGGATGGAGACAGCACAACTTCCCTGGGCAACTTACACCACCGCCCGGCTGTCCCCCCAGGGGAAAGTGTCTCCTTACCTCCAATCTGAAACTCTCTTCTTTCAGCCCCTACCCATAGTCTCTCATCCTCCCACCACCCAGCACTGTGAAGAGCCTGGCTCCAATTCCTCAGTCACTTCCCCACAGGTTTTGGGGGCTGCTGCGCACACCCCCAAATCTAGCTCTTAACCAGGAAGAAGCACCCCAGTCCCATAGCCCCTCCTCACAGGGCAAGTGACCTAATCAATGTTTATAAATACATAAAGGGTGAGTGTCAGGCGGATGGAGCCAGGCTCTTCTCTGGGACATCCAGTGATAGGACAAGGGGCAATGGGTTCAAGCTGGAACATAGGAGGTTCCACTTGAATATGAGAAAAAACTTCTTTACAGTGAGGGTGACAGAGCACTGGAACAGGCTGCCCAGAGAGGTTGTGGAGTCTCCTTCTCTGGAGACATTCAAAGCCCGCCTGGATGCGTTCCTGTGCAATCTGATCTAGGTGTTCCTGCTCCGGCAAGGGGATTGGACTAGATGATCTTTCGAGGTCCCTTCCAATCCCTAACATTCTGTGATTCTGTGAAATATCATAGAATCATAGAATCATAGAATCATAGAATGGTTTGGGTTAGAAGTGACCTTAGAGATCATCTAGTTCCAACCCCCCTGCTATGGGCAGGGTCACCTCCCACTAGACCAGGTTGCCCAAAGCCTCATCCAGCCTGGCCTTTAACACGTCCAGGTATGTGGCATCCACAACTGCTCTGGGCAACCTGTGCCTGTACCTCACCACCCTCACAGGAAAAAGTTTATTCCGAACATCTAATCTAAATCTATCCTCTTTCAGTTTATAACCTTTATCCCTCATCCTATCACTACACTCCCTGATCGAGTCCCTCCCCATCTCTCCTGTAGCCCCCTTTAGGTACTGGAAGGCTGCTACAATGTTTCCCTGGAGCCTTTGCCAGGCTGAACAACCCCAACTCTCTCAGCCTGTCCTCATATGGGAGGTGTTCAGCCCTTTGATCATCTTCGTGGCCTCCTCTGGACTTGCTCCAACAGGACAGGCAAAAGATCTCTGTTCTCCTGGGCAACTAACTCAACTACAGTTTTTCCACCTAGAAATCTTCTGGGCTCATATCAGCCTAGAGGCTCATGTGGACAGACTGGAGCCAGAGAATAAAGAATATGAAGGACTAAAGGGTTAAAACCCCTAACCTTAGCACCCTCCAGCCTGCCCTATGCATTACAGCTGTGCATTTACATGGCTTCACATACCTGTTCAATTCTGTTTACCTTACAGGCCTGCTAACTAAAGTCCAGCGCACCTCATTAGTATTTATATTCTATTGAGTGCTTCATTAGCCTTGGCATTGTACTAGTGATAGCTGTGGGAAAATAACCCAGAAAGAGAAGCTTTGAAATGGAGACTACTTATAATGTGATCAATCGAATAAATATATAATTTCATTTAAAAACTGGAGGAAAAATCGACCTGAATGTTACTCCCAATCAATATAACATATGGAAATAAACAGAGGTATCTTTGTTCACTGCTGCCGTTGCTGTTTTGCTGATGGAGTGGTGATGACACCTGTACCACCTTTTTGTTTTGCTGATGGAGAGGATGTTGCCCTGTTATCCCATTTATTGACAGGAGTAGCGACTGGCCTTTATGTTTTCCATCAGCAGGTGACCTTTCTTACAGTCCATGAATGCATAGCTGTGTTCCAGCCTAGCAGAGAGTGCATGCGTTGTAATTCCTGCTGATGGACTGGGAAAGGCAGTGGGGGGCTGCACAGACAAACTGTCCTATGTAAAGCTGTGCACGCTGACACGTGGAAATCCTCCACACAGTCTCCATAGATGCATAAGTCTATGTGCCTCCATGCTCTCCATGTCCGTGATTCCTGCTCTTGATGTGCTCCAAGAGGGAAGTCTCTGCGTGTGTGTGTGTGTGTGTGTGTGTGTGTGTGTGTGTCGGTCATAGGACATGGGTTCTGTAACACAAGCAGCTAGTGCACATTCACATTTAACTGGTGGAGTAACTACCTGTGTTTTCAGAGTGAAATCTACAGTATTAGTCCCTGCTGCCAGAAGGAAAGGAGTCTGAGAAGGCCAGGTCTGAGAGCACTAAACTGTAACTTTGAAGGCTACAAGACTTTTCATCTGCGATCCACTGTGAGTCTTTTCATCTCTCCACACCTGTTTTTTCCTTCTTTCTCCAGTTATTTTTCAGAAGGCCTTCGGGAACTACGGCTGCCTCTTTGTATATATCTGTATCTTTTTTTTTTTTTAATAATATTGGTCTGATCTTGAGTAGAATTTTACAGCCTTGAAATTCTAGTAATGGCTAATAATTACAATTACAGTGTGCAAGCAAGTAGCTGCTGCAAAGATCTGCAGTTACTGATTAGTGATGACATATGTTCAAACATGAAATTTTCCTTGGTGTTTGAACATTTCCTCATATGTACTTATATGTACTTACACATTTTTTTCCCCCTTGGACAGCCCAGCTAAATTTCAGTCTGCAGGGACCTCATAGATAGGCATACAGTAAGGTTTTCACATTTTTTTCTTCTACTTTTTCCGTGATGTATGACTTAGCTGGTTTCTGTAAAAGAACGTCTGGTAGTTACACAGGCTGTTTTTTAAAGAGCATTCCTCTTGTCACTGTTATTGACATGAATTGGTGTGTGTTTCAGCACTTAGTTGGTGGCTTAATATGTTTTCAGTGTTCAACACTCTGCAATTCTGAGATTGCTTTCACTCTGACTCTGTACAGGAAAATGGGAACATCAGGGACTGCATGTCATTCTTATATCAGTAACTGCACTCAGGTCTAAAAATAAAAATTATGACCCATGAGACCACTTTGTTTTCTCATCATACCATACCTTGAACCGACATGAAATCATGTGTTATATGTCTACAGGAGAAGTTTCAAAAGCAATGAGGTTCCTGATCTATACACTCCTCTATTGATCTTCCTGACACTAGAAACAAAAAAAAAACCAGGATGCCATACTTCTCCAAAGTTTCTCTGGAGGAAGAATATAAAAAAGCACACATCCTTCTCAGCTGAAGCCTCCTGTTTTCTTTACAGTGATTTAATAATGGATTTCCACTTATGTGTACTTTATGGAAAGGAATTAGATGAATTCAGAGTGATCGCTCTCCTTGAATGGGATATTCCATGTACAAATTCAATTTGACCCTTGACATATTTTTGCAAGTCAAACAGAAATCACATTAAACATATCCTCTGCAAGGCTGCCCTCTGCATAATACAATCAATATTGTTTAATTAAAGGATGATACTATTGATTCTAATTAAGCAAAATTGCCTACCTCATTCATTTACAGTTCATATGTGTTCCTACAGACAAGATGATTCACTACTCTTAATACTACTTTCCATATAGGAGAAAAACATACTTATTTAAAAAAAAATCTCAACTCCAGCACCCAGTGCCTTGTATCTCGTTTTTCTCTTGATGAATGGACAATTTGATGTGTATAAACATAATTTTAAAATAACAAATTATGTAACTGGGTGATCCAAATGTGCAAACATAGGGTTTCAGAAAATTGAATTTTAAAATGTTGGAATCGTTAGATTACTGAAAAAGCTCTGCAGCTATTAATGGCACACTTTAATACAGCTTGAAGCTAATATTTTTCACTCCAAATAATCTGTCAGGAAATCATTTCTGTGAGATGTGTGCAAGCATTGTAGGCTGAGGTGTGCTAAAGAGAAAACCTTATGAGCATATTTATCATTTCATTTGAAGAGAGGAATCTTGGTTGTATTGATGAAATATGCAATCTAATATAAACCATGAAATGATTATTTATATTCCTTTTTCATGATGGGAACTGACTTGTAACCAAGGATTAATGACCTTCCATTCTCTGAAAAGCTGCATTTTAATTCTCATTGGGTGAGAATTTAAAGAGTCCACTATATATGTGGGTATTTTTGTGTTAACCCTAGGATTGGTATGGCCTTAGGATGCCTTGCTTAATTATACTTTTTTATGTTTTCTTTTTTTTTAGAAAGAGCCATTAGACAGTAATTAGAATATTATGGTATAGGCTGAAAAATATATGCCCGAGAACTCCATGTACGATTTTGCAGAGGAGATATACCATATATCAAAGAACTGGAAGAGTAATGGATTTGGAAGACAGTAAGTGTAGAACATTTATGAGAAAATTTTAAATGAAATAAAAATAAGCAAAAGCAATGAAAAGCCTGCTGACATTAAATGACAGTAGTGAGGTTTGTAAGTGTCAGCTGGTGTACTTGATTTATTTCTGAGCTAGACCTGATCTGATTCATTTTCCTAGTAACACCAGCAGATAGGCTTATGAGAATGGCTATGTTATCATCTACATGGAAAATTTCAGTGAAGCAAATGTGGAAAATCCCAACAGGGTTTTACTGATACATAATTTGGAGCAACAGAAGATGGGCAATGTTGTGACAAATAGCAGAGCACAGATTGTTTAGGCAGATACCTGGAGTACTGAAACCTTACCAAAAATACTGTTGCCATGCCAGGGGAGATGGTGTAAATTGTTTTATGCAAGCCTGCTTGACTTATTTGTTGTTTGAAATAAGCATTGATCTTATAGCTGATGTTGCTGAGGGGAAACCAGTAGCCATGTGGTAGCCAATGGACTTCAGACAAATAGTTTCCCTGGAGCCAGACACTCAGTGAGGGAACATGAGTGATTTTATGATTTGTATCTTCTTATTTAAGAAAAAAACCCAGCGCAATTAAAAGATGTATAATACACTTAATATATTCGAACTCCTTCTTTGTTGCAAAAATGCAACATGAGATATTGTACAGTCTCTCTTCAAGTCCTGAACCTGCAGGGGTGAATTTTCAAAACAGCACAAAGACACTGGAGGCATGCCAATACCTTCAAAACTGATCATTCTATTTATATGGCTACTCCTTGTTCTGTGGAAATTTGAATGAATAAATGCAAGAGGAAAACAAAGTAATGAATAATAAAGGCTTCTTGGGCCCTTAAACTAAAAAAAAAAAACAACCCTTATCAGTGATCATTATTCTCTGTTCAAGAGGTCTAGCAGAGCAGTAAGGGATTGTTTGCTTAGCAGGTCAGATAATGGTTATCTGAACTGGTTTTAAACAGATAAAATAAGCCAGAACTGGTTCAGCAGCACAGGGCAACTCACAGTTGTATGACTGAACTCTTCCTCCCAGGAGATGATTTTTTCCTTATTTTCAAGTGAGTAAGAGCTATCACCAGGTTGGTCTGTGCTATCCCTCACTGATCCCAGGGGTGGTCTGGGAGTGTGGACACTGGCCACAAATGTGCTAAGGAGCTCACTGGAAGTTGGCTGGCATGGGTGATCATGCGCCAGTGCTTGAAGCTGAGGGTTTGCCCTGTTTACTTTTTTAACATAGGAATAACCAGAGTCATCATCATCTCTTCATGGTTTTATCACCTAGTTAAATCAGGTAGAAAAGTGTTCTTTCTGTCGTCTGCAGTGCCTTGGGTAGACTCAAAGCACAACAGATAAAGTGAAGCCACTGGAGAGATGAAAAACAAGGAGTTATTATCAAGAGAACAAGATAAGGGGTAAGGTACCTTGTTGTGGTCTATCGTGTATGCCTGCAAGTTTCTATTAATATATGTAGTCAAACTGTGTCCCCCAATATAGATAACCAAGATGAGGCTTACACTGGTACAGACCAGCACAGAAATTACACCGCAGATTCATAAACAGAGATACAATCCCTGTAGGAAGTGAGCGCATTGGTTTGTTGGAGGCAGCAATGTATAGTAAACTCAAAGCCATTTGGCTGATGAAAACACTTTGCAGCATAATATGTACCTTATCACTGATTCCACCTAGTCTTTTTTCACTGCCCTTGTGTCTCCTGCATGCTGTAGCCAGCTATCTGATTACAGTGATGAAGAGAGCTGCATGGCACTGAATTTCAGTCGTGTATTGATCTTGCCGGGAATCAGTAAAAAAAAAATCAATTGGAGCATCTTGGTCACCAGCCAAAAATATAGGATGTAAGTGGCTCAGAGTTACTGTGTAATGGGTCAGCTTAACAGGTGCTCTGGATTACTGACATGACAGAACATAATGGTTATTGTGGAGAGGCAGTTATAGTACTGACAGGAGCACAGAGGCATTTTCAAAAAAGGAAGAAGCAGATTGAGACATCCATGATGATGCCAGAGCCAAGTGATTTTTTAACACTTTTTGAATGAGGGCCACTGTGTCTTTGCCATTGGAAGGCTGGTCTGTAGCGTGAATAGACAACTGATATCTTGCATTTGATGGCCTGGACCAAATGCTTATATGTAACCAGACTAAGATAATTAGAGAATAATTTGGGTAGAGGAAACAAAATCCTGAGTTGTGAAAATAATAAACGGAGCACCTGGGCTATGAAAGAGCTCATTATATTTGTCATTAATTGAAAAACTTAGAACTCATTTTTAATCTGTAGATTCAATGTATCAAATAATTCTGCAGTTTATACATGGGCTTACAGGCTTGGCTTGCCCTGGCTTGCATGAAGAAGGGAAAACTGCCAAGGGCAATTTTATCCTCTGTTCTCTGGAAAGCACAGATACTGTGCATTCCTAAAGCTCAATCACAGAGGCTGAAAGAGATCAGGTCTCAGACTTCTCCTCGTGCACAACTGTCTGCTTATGCTGGGGAAAGTGGCCTGTGTTATATTCATTCCACCATGGCCTCACTCTGTAGTACAGTGGGCAGAACTGGGTCTTCTTGTGTACAATACTCTGAAACTGCATCCACCCTCACTGTACCCTTAGGTAGAGCACACCAAGGACACATGGAGGGCTTTGAATCTCCAGTGTTAGGGTTTATTTTGAAATAAACTAGGAGGATGACCTGTGAAAAATTTCTTGCTTTCCATCTCCTCTGAGTCTTAGCAGGGCTATTTCCTCCTCAAGCTTTTCAGTGGTCTCCCATTTTCTGTGGGTATTGCAGGCTCCCTTATGGCTGGATCTCTCTTCTCCTGTGTCTTCCCTGTCTCACCTAGAATCCCAGAGGTTTCTTCTGGCTCAGCATCCTCAGATACTCTTTGGGAATTTGCCCTCATCTTTTCTCCTGAAAGGGCTGCAAGTGCTCTAGGGTGAAGCAGCAAAGAAAACAAGCACCTAGTCTATACTAAGCAACAAGGTGTTGCAAGCCAGCAAAATACATCCATCTTCTGTCACGATCCATGTATACGTGTGTGTAATTTATACACAACATAAGAGAACAGATATTCTATCCTTTCCCGAAAGGACTCGGTGTAAGTGCCCAAAGGAAAATGTACTGAAGTGTGTGCTTGTATTTATGAACTATCTCATTTTCTATACATTCTCCATATGTACTAGTGCTTTAAATAGCAAAACTGCCTGGGGAGTCTGTAGATTTCATCTGCACTATGGGGCTGATGAGCACTGTGTATATCTCAAAGAGCCTCTTCCTTTTAGGGGTAAGATGTAGGTGTGCACTGCATCTCTGTGAACTCTGATTTCTCTTAGGAATCATGAATTGCAAGTGTGCTGGAATGGAAGCCCATTTTTAAGAGAAGCTTCTAACTACAGATAATAGAATCCAAGTTTTGAACTATATGTTGTTGGGTTTTTTAAGCGGGGACCTTTGTGCTATTATTGAAATACACTGGGCCAAACTGGTCTGCTGTTTAACTCCCTGATATTGACAGAATTGCAGCAGGAAGAAAACTGTCCTATTTTGTCCAGCCAAGTGTTAAATTCCAGCCTGTTATGGTCTTTTTAGTTTGGAACAGGGTGAATTTCTCAGCTGTAGGCTGGTGATTATCTGCTTGGCTTTTCCAGAAATCTCTTTGATTTCTATGTAACAGCTGATGACCTAAGTTATAGTGGCTGGCCCACCCAGCCACTTGCTCGCTACCCCCTGATGGGATGGGGGAGAAAAGAGTAAAAGTGAGAAAACTCGTGGGCTGAGATAAAGACAGTTTAATAAGTAAAGTAAAAGCCATGCACACAAGCAAAGCAAAATAAGTAAGTAATTCACTACTTCCCATTGGCAGGTAGATGTTCAGCCATCTCCAGGAAAGCAGGGCTCTGTCACGCATGATTGGTTACTTGGGAAGACAAATGCCACCACTCCAAACATCCCCCTCCTTTTTCCCCCAGTTCTATATGCTGAGAGTGATGTCATATGGTACGGGATATCCCCTTGGGCAGTTGGGGTCAGCTGTCCCAGCTGTGTCCCCTCACAACCTCTTGTACACCCCCAGCCCACTCACTGGTGGGGTGGTGTGAGAAGCAGAAAAGTCCTTGACTCTGTGTGAGCACTGCTCAGCAGTAACTAAGACATCCCTGTGTTATCAACACTGTTTCTAGCACAAATCCAAAATACAGTCCCATACTACTAAATTTCCATCTGGGAAATAGGTAGTCACACCTGTGATTTTGATTCCACTTTTGAAACAGGGTTTAACTTTTGCAAGGAATCTGAAGAGCCTGAGAATGTGCAGTGTACTGAGGAATGTAGGTTCACTGTTCATAAATCAGCTCAGGATACAGCTACCCCAGGGCAAATTCAGAAGACACAGCATTCAAGAGCAGTAGCAGCAGGATCACTAACAGCTGATCAACAGGCTTCATAGAATTTTCTCCATCTCCTCTTTTTTCCCCCTTTACCATTGAGAAAAACTTTGTTGACATGCCAGTTCAAAGCAGAGGTGGGGGGGGGAAAGAAATCTTAAAAGCATTGACAGAATAAGAAATTCTTTTCCTGTCCAAGTCCAGTAGCATTCCACAGATGTTAGCACAGTGGTGTGGTTGGATGAAGAAGCTCCTACGTGAAAGATCTGTCCTAAAATTTTAGGATCTCTGAGAACCAAGACATTTGCAAACATGATCTTGAAGTTATTGCAAAAATTCTAGTTTATGGGACTAGGGTAGACTGATCATGGGTTGAATCGGGTCTATGTAACTTGTGACCAGGCATCAGAAAGGACATACTGGGATATTTTATTGAGGGAAGCAATATTAAGCTTAGTGGGCTTCCATATGGGAAGTTATTTGGAATATTTTTCTTTTTTTGGCTTTCTGTCTTACCTTAATAAGCCTTGCCCTTTTGAATAACCTTACTTCAATCTCTGGCCTAGTCTTTTAGAGGCAGATCTACAAATTAGTTCTGGGGATAAACTTTCTTAACATCTTCTGTAAACTACTGGTACTCACACACTACAGCATCTGAGTGCCAGGCACTGAGAAAAAGTGTACCCTTAGCTACAAACTTGTACTCTTAGTTATGAACTTTGTGGGATTATCAATAAGAAGCATGTTCATGAAATTTTCACACAGCACTTTCCAAACTAACACTTTTGTTGCATTTGACTTCCAATAGCCATATATTAGGTGGTGTTGGGCTGGACTTGATGATCCTCGAGGTCTTTTTCAACCTTAATGATTCTATGATTCTATGTGTTCCAGTGGCATTTCCAAAATGCTGATCAAAAGAAAAGTTCATAACCTAAGCTTGTTATTCACCGAAGCCTCAACCATACTCAACAGTGACATGCCAGATTGATGTCAACAGTTCTTTCTGTCTTTTTACATAATTTACTGTGTACAGTTCTGCCTCTCCCTAAAAACGCATATACCTTCTTCACTACAGGGGATGTTTACACTGATACTTTCCATCACCCAGTTATTGATGTACTTTTAAACTTTTTCTGTAGTTCAACATTTTCCTCTCTGTTCCTTGCTTGGGTCTCTTTTTCTGTTTTCCGCATCACAACACTGTAACCAAACTTCCTTTTCACTTGCTGTTCATTGTTGGGATTTCTGTGCTTTTTGTCTCTCTTTACTTAACATTTATACATAAATTAAGTATAATGGAGGTTCTCTTTGCAGAGGTACCTGGGAGCACTTCCTAACATTTTTTTTTGCATCTGAGTATACTCATATCCTTATATTTCATGCTGAACCACATCTTGGGAAGCATAACACGTCACAAAAACATTTTGAATTTCAGCAAGCAAATACAAAAATATAGCTCTTTATGGGTTTTGGCAGAAATTATAGGCTACACAGGTACTCCCAGTGTTGAAAATAGGGAGTACTACAGGAAATGTTGTCTGGTGTAAGCAGAATAGGTGTCTAGTTTTTATGCCTAGCTACTTCTCTCTGAAACAGTGCCAAATTTGGTAGACCTGGATAAAAGATGACTGAAATTCTTGAACTGAGACAATGTAGACATTGACTTAGTTGCCAGCACATAAGTGTCTAGTGTAACTGGGTATGTTGGTTGTTAGATATGATGCAGGACCTGGAGTGGCCACTGGAGTCCAGACAGGATATTCTAAAGCATCTTAAATGATACTAGACTGTCTGAGCATCCAAGTCCAACGTAAGACACCCAAAATAAGCACTGAAGGCAGGATTAACCTCCCCCAAATTTAGCCATTTAAAGGTAGAAGATTAGTGCAAGCTAATCTAATCACTCATATACGGTGGGCTCAGCTGCCCACATACAAAGTGTTTTCTGCAATTTGGGATGATCTATTACAGCTTATCTCTCTTTACTGTGCCAGAAGAACACCTGTAGATCCTGCACCATACTTGCCAATCCCTTATGGGTGTCATAGATACTTTTGGATTTCTGAAATGAGATGAAATACATGCATGTGGGCAACTGAGTATCTTTCTTAGGCTTCTTTTGTAGACAAGAGAGAAAAAAAAAGATAAAGTGAGCTCCAGAGTGCTATTCACCTCATTTTAAGGAAGGTTTCTGAAACGGCAGAATGAATTGTTCCATAAAGCTGCCTCTGATTCTCCAGTGATATAGACAAAGTATACGTAAATGTTTTATAGTAGGTACCTAAATTTTAGAGCCCGGATGGAATGAATCTGAAACAGCCTGGTATCTCTGGAACCAAAAGTCACCATTAAATATTTCTTAACAGGCACCTGTTGTATATATTTTCAATGTGATGCTTGATATTTCCAGTCTAAACCCCTTCTTGTTTGGTTTTACCTACAGATCAATGACTCTACCCTCCCAGTCATCTTTTCCAATATGTAGATAAAACACAAATCTAAGTAAGAAGTGCCCTGGAGCATAGCCCATGGAAGATGATGGGTACCTTCAAAAGGCAAGTCAGAATGTCAGCATCTTAAATGCTCCACGTTACATAGGATAAATTGAAGCCAAAAGAGCACAGCTTAAAGATCCAAGGTGAGTAGCTTGGAAATGGCTTACCAAGTGATGCCTCCTGACCCTGCAGAACTCTGGGTAAATCCTATATAGTTAGAAGTCAAAGTTTCTCTGGCATGTGGTTTTCACATGATCAGAGTATTGTGACTGACTACTGACGTGCTTTTAGCTGCACAAGAAACGGCTATAGTATAGCCAAGTTGAAAAGGGCAAATACAAGTCAAGATAGCAACATCCTTGGTCTCCCTTGTCTTCAAGACAAACTTGTCCCAAAGTGGTAAAACAGAGAGCTGGGAAATGAAAACATGCGTATTGTGACTGCAGGATATGAAGCACTAATGACAGCTAGCTGTTTTATAAATCGTTACTACCAAGTGATATCAAAGTGCTTTAACAGCAGGAGTACAAACAATTGTCCTACCCTCCTTTCTACAGATGGCTAAAATGAAGCCCAGAGTTCAAAGCCATAGAAGATGCTGAAGACAAGGCAGACCATGGTATGTTGCTGTCTACCCTGCCTCCTATTAGAGCTATGGAATGATGTTAATCCCAACCATAATTTAATAATATGTTTTCTCCATATTTAAATGGTGTTTTTAATCAACTGACAGAGATGAACAATGATCATTCAGAGAACCTGAATAACTTTTTCATTCTGATTCTTGTTCTGGTTTACAAACAGGTTCCTGTAAGTACATGTAAGCATCATTTCCTTTTTTCCCCTTCTGATTAATGTCAAGTATGAGATCAGATTTCTTTGCTTTTCTTTTAATTTAAAGAGTGCAATGAGCTAGAAAAACAGCATGTATCAGAAGAAGCAGATGCAACGGATCCAATCCATGAACACAATTTTCTGAACATCTGCTATGACTGTAAAGTACTAAAACCAAAAGACGAAGACATTAATGGCTCAGTACATTCAAGAATATGGCTTAGAATCTATATAAAAATTGTACCAAACACACTTTCACAAAATAAGACACCCATTGCAACACAATTAGGCCAGGTGTCATTTTTCCACCAAAAATCTGTAAGAGAATGTTAAGTGGGGCATTGAATCGGCCTCACATTTTGTCTGCGTGTGGCATACCTGCAGAAGAAATTACTCTTAATTACACTTCTGTAGAGGCAGTGCAAGATGGGGTTGTAAGCAAGAAACTACATGACGTGGAACTATATGACCTGGTACTAACTGGGTTTTAACATTGAGGGCACTTCCGTGGAGAGCAGGGGATTACATCCAGTACCTTACTCCGTAGTCTGCACTGAGTAAGCAACTAGAGAAAGTGTGTGGAGCCACAGGGAAGTTATGTTGTTTCTCTGTGACTCAGGACTGGTTTAGATGAGCTGATTTTGCCACCCAAAGGCACATGTGTGCCTCATCCAAATGATGTACCAATTCTCAGTTGAACTGCCTAGCAAGAAGACATCTGAAGTGGTAGGGAAATGTCCCTTTTGTGTATTTTTCCCTATATCCTGTGCGGAGCTTGGCAAATCCCTTGTCTTTGGCATGTGTTCAGATAAAGAACTAAATTCCTCAATCTAAACTGTCAGACAGGGAGGATGGCAGCCCTGCTCTGTTGTTAATTATGTGGAAGACAACTTTCCCAGGGCCTACTCCAGTCTCTGTGTGTGTTTCTGGTTAGTTATGAAGACCTCTCTAACCACCATTTGTCCATAACAGATTATAACAAGGGAAGAACAACACCACAGGGAGACGAAAGATGCAGGAAAGACTGTGCCTGGGATTACATTGAGTGGATTTGGGTCACAAATGTATATGAAGCAAATGGAGGGAGAGACTGGTGACTGCAAAATTGATTATTGTCCTCCGGATTTTAATAAAAACCAGTAACCTTCCTGTAATTTTTGACCATATAATGTAATACTCCCCTTATACACTCCTTACACAACAGTAGAAGTATTACCATTCTTC
This sequence comes from Pterocles orientalis, assembly GCA_011057875.1. Classification (NCBI taxonomy): domain Eukaryota; kingdom Metazoa; phylum Chordata; class Aves; order Pterocliformes; family Pteroclidae; genus Pterocles; species Pterocles orientalis. The sequence goes on along the minus strand of WKFP01014393.1, from coordinate 627,605 downwards.
ATTAGTCTCAGTACAGATTTGGAAGTAATTTCTGTCTGCTGATCTCACTGGACAATTTTACAGGAGTTCATTTGACCAGATGCAGACATACATTTGAGCTAGTTGTCTTGGCTTCCTTTGCACTAAGTGCAGAGTAACTGCAAACCAGTCAGATGGATCGGTGTGTCTCTACCTTTTCCCAGTGACTATAACAGGAGTAAGTTTGAGGTGACTGGCTCACATGTTCATGGCTGTGTTATAAATATCTGACGAGAGGTGCAAAGACTACACTTTTTCTGTCAATCTATATGAGGAATTTAGCAACAATTTACTTCTTAAAAAATCCTCCAACTCATATTTAGTACATTTAACGGAAAGGAACAGAAACATCCCCTGGAAGACTGAGTACTGGTGATTTACAGATGATCATTCTTAACCAGGAAAATGGCCATATTTCATTTTCTAAAAGAGAAAGATAAATAACTAAATAATATTTGCTGATCATGTCAAAGTCAAACATAAATGGCTTAATATTAACACTGAGGAATTATAAATTGCTTATTGTGTTTTCTCTCTGTTTTTTTCTGTGCAGAGGGCTCCCTGATGCATTTTCCCTTCTGCATTTTGGCTGGGATGCCTGCTCTGTAGTTCTTTGACAGCTCAATTCCATAGTTAGGACTGACTTTCACATACTATATAGCACTATCCATTTATCCACAGTACAATATATTTTTTGTAATTAATCTGGTGCATTCCCCCAAAAACTGACAAACCACAGAGAAAATGCTGAAGTTTAGACATAACATACACAAGAAGACAATTAACTTTTGTTATTTCTGATGAGGAAGAGGTTTGGGGATTTTTCTCCTCAAAAAGAAGAGTGCTAGAGTAAAGGCAGTGTTTGGTCATCTAGCAAAAGTGCATTTTTGCATTTTAAATTCCTTAATTTTTATAAAAATATTTTCATACCAGTGCTCATTTCTCCCTCTGAAAGACACTGTAAATGGCCCAGGGCCTTGCCTTTCTCTCCAAAATGTTTGTCAAGCCGCAACGTTGTATGGCAAAGTATTTTCTCTCAGGACCAGGCACAAACAGCCAGAGGAGGGAAAGTGCAGTGATGACACAGAGGAATGTGACCAGAACTTAGTAAAAGCTGTTTTCTGAATAATAGTTCTTGTTTAAAGTGGCTGAATGGCCAGAAGATAAGAAGACTTGATGCTAAAGCTGGAGACAATAGCTTTGGAGAAGCCATGCACAAATAACCATTTGTCTCCAGAGATGCTTACACTGTTTTAGGAATGCCTGTGGACTGGACCTAAGATTTTTTTTTTTTTTTTGATTAGGGAAGATTTACAAGAATGTGTTTCATGATTATGCTTTTTTTTTTTTTTTCCTTTTTCTTGGCAGTGCTGGGGTTTTCTCAGAGAATACTTGTGGTACTAATTTGTTAAACTTAGGAGCATGCTTTCTCTTTTGCCTAGAACATATATCTGTAATCAGATATAAAGGTGAAGAAATGCTGGCAACTTCTGAAACCGTTCATATCCTGAGGCAGCAAGGTGTCTGAAGGTACCCCTGAAGTCATTGGATCAGAAAATGAGTGAATGTCTACTAAGTCAAAAAAAAAAACCCAACAAACTCTTTTATTTAACAAAGCCCAAGTGCATCTGTGAAACGCCTCCAGGGGAAATTCCCCTTCCACAGTACTCAACTTCTCTGTCTTGTTTAGATTAGCTCACAAATCCTAATTTCAGTTTGGCTCCAGAAAAATCAGCCTACATTTTTTCATTGTTTCTTTCAGCAGTCTTATATATTCTACTAGAGTGACATCCAGAAAGAGCCTTTAGTCTGTCTTTTGGGTTTTGATTAGCCTTGTAGTTAAACGATAGGAAAGGCTGATACCAAAGGCAGCTTTAGAAGAATGAACATAAACGCCTGGTTTTGGTCTGTCCTCAGGAGACTGCAAGTGATCTCAGTACTTTCTCAGGAACAAATGAGCCTGCTGGCATTCAAGATGAAGACTCTAAAGATTTTTAAAATTAGTAATAACCTTGTCTCAAATAGCCTGTTCCATAACCTTAAAAGTTAAACACAAGTTGGGACCGAAGGGAGATGTAATAGGCAACTTAGTACCTCCATCGTGTTGCGCTTCAGACAAGTGATTTCCAGGTGCATTGCTTTATAACCGGATGACTGTTGAGAGCACAATCGGTAACAAATTTCAGCTACTTTCTCTGTGTAACACAGTCAGTAACTGATTATTTCACAAAATGGAAAGTCTTGCTGAGGACTGTAAGTTACTGGGTCTGCTAGAGTAACCTTGTAGCTCTGATTAACAGGCTTCCAGATGCTAGATTAATGATGGATCTGAAAAGTTTGCATCAGCATAAGCTTCACTTTTGCTGAAAGCTGTAAGCTTTGTTGTGAGCATGCCGCGATAAAGGATAAGTGGAGCTGCAGCATGTGGAAGAGCATTTTGCAAAAAATCCCCGCATAACATCTAGAGACTGAAATGTGTGGTTTCCCCCCCCAGCAACAAAGCCTCTCCAGGCTGAGATAACGCCCCTTCTGCTGCTCATTTTGGTCTCAGAAGTGCAATGTGTTGTCCTGTTTGTATAACTCTCTCATTTATGGCTGCACTGTTGAGAAGAATAATCTCACAAAAACAAAAATCTGAGCCAAAGATAATAGATTCTGTTTAGTGGTGGCAAGGAACTCCCTGTGCTCCATCTCCTTCCCTTCATGCCTGAAAACACCTCAGTAAAGAAAAATGCAGGGTTTAAAATGAAGCAGCATACCCTAAACATAGACACTTTGGAAAGCTGCTGGGCAAGAAGCTGCTTGACAAGAATGACAAGAGGTGACATCCAGACGACTGGGTAGGGTTGCATCAAAATTAATCTTGTCCTTTTATACTTCAACATGCCACAGCACAGGTCTCACCTGAACATATGTTATTTTTTTCAACTTATTTTGTGCAGAGGCCAAGTGTGTTTTTATATTTATGGTTCAGTGGCTGATTAGCTCAAGCCAGTCAATGGCAGCCAAATAACAGGGAATCAGCTTGGTTATAGGTGTCATCCCTCCAATGCCATTTCTACACAATGCCAAGCAAAGGAAAACGTGTAGGAAGTACCCTGATGATCCATTTGTTTTCCTCTGAGCATCTCATATGATGGTGTGAAGGGACATTTCATGGGAGACTGCTTTTGCTTTTGGAATTTGCTCCGTGCCTCTGGTCAGTTATTTTGTTGGGTCCTTAAATGAACTTCAGCATTGCTGCTTGTGCTGAGGTGCATTTATCTATCTGCAGAGGCAGCTTTGGCTGTCAGCTCACACTATATATTTTGCAACACCTGCTGCTAACTTGTTTTATCTCGAACAGTCAACCTATTTCTTTGTGGAAAGGGAAGATTTGACAAAAAATGGCAAAACATATGGTACCATTACCATGGAAATTTATTTCCTGTTCAAAGAGTAGATTTACTGGCAAGCAGATAACAGACTGAGTCTCTAGGCTAATTTTGATTGGATTCATGTATGTTTGGCTGACACTATTCACACTTTCTATGCTGAATAAGATTAAGACCTGTTACTGCTTGTAAGTCGTGCTATGAAGTCCTTTAGCTAACCAAGCAAACGCTGCTGCAGCATTAGCATTATTTGGTTATGTAAAGCTTCAGGATAAATAGTCCGTGCTCTTTTTTCCACGTAGGATGAAAGGAAAGAACATTGCTGAGAGCGAGTGATGAGCTTGGCTTTTGAAGGGTACTTTGACCATTTTGAGGTCAAAGTGACTTCAAATTGAAAATAGATGGGGAGCATTTCTCTTCCTTCCTAAGGGGGAGAACACACACAACAACAAAATGAGCCTCATAATGCATAAAAGGCTGTGGTTCACATTTACAGCAGCTCTTACCAGCAGTGGTTTCCTGAGACTGCCTTTTTTCCTCTGAGGTTCCCATACATATCTGCCTCCAGTGCCCCTGGGAATTCACTGTCTGATGGTTCATTGCAGATATGTTCTACAAGGTGTTTGTTCAATCTGCCTTTCTCCAGAGACTTAGCTTCTTTACCAGTGAAAAATACAAATAATTCCCTGTCTTGACCTGTATTTTAGGAGGCAGCAAGCCCTCTCCCACTCTGTGACTAGACTATAGCTCCCTAGTCTTTTGTTGTGTGTTTGGTTCCCCTCCTGCAGGCCTGTGGCAGCTTTGCGGCAGCAGAGTTTTACCAGGGTGGAAGGAGAAATGAGAAAATGAGTGTTTCCAATAGCTTACAGGCAATGTTTGCAGCTGACACTCATGCTTTGCCATCTGTGTGCTTGGCAAAGTGGTTTACAGTACTGGCTATGGCAAAATCATGATCAAAGAGCAGCTCAGTAACATTTTCTGTTGGTCAGTTTTGTTCCACTGTATCTGCCTCTAGGGCTGCTTTGTGACTTCACCTGAACAAGTGATGTCATCTCAGATTCTGATTTTTTCTTGTCTCTTCAAACCAGTAGCTGTAAATGGCGCTTTTCAGTCTCAGAAGTACTTTAACCCTGAAGTTGACAGTAGCTCTCTAACAAATAATAATATAAAGCAAAGTTTAGGGGCAGAAATCTTGCATTAAATAGAAAATTATTTAGTACAATATTTGAAGGTTGAAAACCCTTGTCAGCTTGCACACATGTCAGACAATTTACCATCAGCGAACTAATCCCTCTAGTCTCCAAAGGTACTTCTGTGTGTAGTTGTGGGAAAGAGTTTGTCTAATGCATTTGTTCTGCATCAGTCATTATTTGCTCTTTTCATGTCACTTCTGGATAGATTCATTCAAGTACGAATGAAGGAGGCATCTCTTAACAGTTCCAGCACTGGAAAATTTGTTACAATGGAGCAGTTGCTTGAGGGACTTTGGGGTTTCAGCCTTTATTTCACAAACCGTTCATTTATTGCCTTTCCAAAACCTACCTATAAACACTGATTTTAATAAATGCAGGAAAATAAGAAAACCAGGCTATTACAAACAAGCAAACAAATTGCTATTTGGTATGGGAAAAATCGATGATGTTACTGACCACTGTTCGAAAGACTCCTATAAGTCTTTGCATCTTTTGGGCTCACTCACACCTAGAAATTATTTATTGTTTTCTGTTTTGCTACCAGACCTTGCAGTGCTCCTGTCAGGCCTTGCTGAGCTGGGTTGGAGCTATCTAGAGAATAGTAGGAAACAGCACTGGGACCTAAACAGTCAGTGGTCTGTCTCTGTGCTGGAACAATGTGGTTTTAATGAACAGGTGCCTCTTTAGCCTTGTTCTTGAAGGATAAAACCAAGATCCTGTCAACCTGATAAGACAGAGTGGCCCCTAAACAAAGAAGGCTTATTTTGGAAATGGTTGAATTGCTGTTACACATCCTACGTGAATCAAATTAACAATATCTGAAGATACAGAAGAGCCTCTGTGCCTGTTGAGGTAAAGTTCTCAAGCAATTTTTTTCTGTGTCCACATTGGCCACAAATTCCAGATATACAGCTGAGCAATGGAAATCAATTTTTCTCAGGTATCTGTGGATAGACCTTAATAGCTGTGTGAAATCCTAACAAAACTAGCCAGTATCTATTAATTGAATCCATTTTTCAGGGAAAAAAAAAAAAGATGAAGTTTTGTCAACAGTAAAATATTTTTCTCAGTTGTCTCAGTTTTAGCAGCTTCAGATGTAAAAAGCAGCAAAAGCCATTTGGGGAATGCTAAATCACTTTGATTCAAGATGAAGTGTTCTGCATCAGACTTCTGCTTTCATTCCAAAAGAAGCTAAATGTTTGAATCTGAAATGAAACATTTCATTTCAGGATTGAATGAGCTCCTGATTTTTAAAAAAACATGAAATTCAGACAGATAAGAATATAAATATAAATACGCATACACATACACATATGCATATATACAGATACATAAATATGAATATATATTTGGCAACAGTCAGTGATTTGCATACAGCAGAACTACTACTCCTTTATGGAAAAAAATTCTTCCCTTTTATGAAGGTATGTGGGTCATCTGATTCCCTTGCCTTCTCTGGCTTCTTGGTGCTGATGTTTCCGAAAGCTGTGCTCACAGTTACTTGCATGACTTAAAGTGCAATCATACAATTTGTTTGCTTTGGCAGTGAAGCTATTGTAAGAAGTTTCTCTCTTGCTGCTTGTTCTTACATCCTGATCTAGTTCACTGCTATCTCAATAGTGCTGCTATGACAGTTGGGGGGATTGTGCCATATGTATGATTAGTTTACTGCCTGTCCCTTCAACAGACTTATGGTGGTGAAGGTTAGTGGAATGGGCACAGCAGAGTCAGCATGCTGGATAATTTCACCCTATGATCCAACAGGAAATACCCAAAAGAAAGTGCATGAAATTAGTTTTCTAAACCAGGACTTTTTTTTTTTTGTGTGTTTTTTTTTTTAAGTAAAATATAAAATGTTTTACATGTTGCTTTGTACAGTTAAGTTGCAGAACCTTGGCTTAGTAGCCTAAGTCATGTAGTTGGTAACAGGTAGCTGAACTTCAGTAACTGCCGAGTGGCTGGTAGATTGCTGCTACACACAGCTGTGTAATAACCTTGCAGTGAGGTAACTGCATGAAGTGGATCTAGTAGGGGGTGGAATAGGAGACAGCTCAGATTTTCCAGTTCCTGGGTCAGAGATTTGCTCACTAATCTGAATATTTTTTCTCCTGATAACCAGACTCCTTTGTGTTAAACTGCCACCAGTCTGGAGCTGAGATAGGAATCTCAGTAGCCATGGTTTACATCCATTTAGGCAGCTTTAATATTAGTGCGTACAAAGGTGTATCTCAACATTCACCGTGCCCTTATCTCTTTTTTTGGCAGATATCCACAATGAAAGATTGGGGGTTGATGGTTAAATTATTAAGAGATTTTATTCTGAGATCCTTGATATATTATTCAAAGACAGACATGTGCCTGGGGTTTATATATCAGATCACCTGATTTTCTTTCTCAAATTATACAGTGGTATTTTAAGTTTCTAGAGCCAGAAGCCAAAGAACAACCCCATCCAACCTTATAATCACTTTGAAAGCTTAAATATTGGATGAACACATTTTAGAAATGGCTAAAGCCTATATTAATTTTATATAATTTCAGACAAGGGGGAATTGCAGGCATTAACTGAGTGACATTTCTGGGAGAGTTTCTTTCAGCCAAAGATCCTACAACAAATCTTGCAAAATCCACTCCTCATCATTACCAACTTGAGGAGGGAGAAAAGAGAAAAGCAAGTACAAAGGTTTTCTCTAGAGTCTTCATGATATTCCTCTCACTTCCCAGATACTCCCCTTCACGTCTGAGACAGTCAAGAAGCAACAGGATTTTGACGAAGTAGATGAACAGACATTGTGTTGGAGAAAGCTGGTCTTTCATTACTCTGTAGGCACAACAGATTTCAAAAATTTCAAAGTTCATGATGGAGTTAATGCTCATGAAAGCACTACTAATCGATGCAGATGTCACTGAGGCCTGTGACAGGAAGGTATCCAACAGCAGCTATGCTTCTGGAGGAGCTGGGAAGAAAACAAAGCTTACAAATGTTATTAGTCAAGCCTTCAGTGATACAGACCCCAGATACCAGTGAATCTGGGAGAAGGTTTCCCAAGGGAACCACTCAATGCTTCTTCCCCTAGCAGAATATCAAAAAGAAACACCTCTTGTTGAGTGTCCAGTTTTCTGCTTTCTCTTGGATCACAGATTTTACTGCAGGACATGTGCAGTGAATAAGCCCAACGTTGAAGTGTAGCAACCTGTAACCAAAGCACAGCAATGTCACGAAAGCAGTGTCTTCTCCAGTGGAGGAAAAGGCAGCATGTAGCATGTGGTTATTCAGCTGGAATAAAACCAAGCCATGGGGGCAAACTTTACTACTTTTGTTGTGAAGAGGACACAGGATTTTTATTGTGCATAAAAGATCATTGGTTGTATTTTATGGCTCATCTTAAACAGAGTATCTAGCATCTAACAGCTTGGTATGGTTGATGAGTCATGAAGAATATTTTTAACACTTAGTCTGTTTGCTTCAACTCCTGTGATTCACAGAGGTCATCCATTTAAGTATTGACCAGGATGGCTTAATTTGAAGACATGTTGACAACAAAACCTATGAGACTTTGTTGCTATCTTTCAAAATAATTTTAATCTAATTTTAGCTTTCTAAAATGTCTCTGGTCTAAGATACCTGTGTACCTTCTTTCTGTCATCAAGGGAGAGAGACATATCTCCATATAGTTATTAATCCCATAAATTTTCCTTGCTTATCTGTGGAAAAGTTTTGTTTTCCTATAAACGTGTCTTTCACTTTCTATTGAGAGTCATCTGATCACCAATTACAAACTTGGGTTACCATCACAGAATTTTTGATGGCTAAAGTAAAATAATACATATCCTACTCTAAATATTGTATTTTCAAAGCATGCCGCATTATTTTGAATTTTTGTTTCCCTGAATGCACAAGACAGAAATTTTGGTTCTGCTCTCTACCTCCAAAAACTCTTGGGCCTTTTGTGTTCAGTTCATTGTTCTGAAAAACATTTTCAGAATTATTTTATCTGTACTCATGTCAGGGATTTTAGTTTCCACAGTGATGTGTGCAGTATAACAGTACAAGCAGAGCAGCAAAAAATAATTCCTTTAATTCAGTAGGGTAGCCTGACACTGAACTGCAGAATTTATCAGGGATTTTGAAACAGTTTTCAATGGGACCAAGATTTCCATTCCTGGATGTTCCTATTTCTGACAAAATGTCAGATCTGGGACAAAAATAAATAAATAGGGGCTACAGCTAGAGAAGGGCAAGGAAAGGACCTATTAGTTTGGCTTGCACTGTGATTACAGTGCTTATGCCATTTGCACTTGTAGAATGATCATTACTCCTTTGCTCCTGGAAAACACAGGGCAAGTCTCCAATGTCAAACATTGTAGCTCCAATACTCACACATGGCTCCTGGTTCACTGGTAGTCAACACTGCCTGGAAGCCATTTCATTCCTGGGCTTTCTTCTGAAGTTTCTGTAAAACAAAACCTGGTCTCCGGTCTATGTAAAAGCCAGAGCCGGAGTGCATCTGACAGACATTCCAGCTTGTGTGGCAATTTCTGGTCTCTCCTTCTTTGGGATCTTTTTGAGCTTCTAGACATTTTTTCTGGGATCTGGGACCTCTCAGAGGAATGGAAGAGTACCTGCAGCTGCTAGTTAAGGGTAAGGTAATCATAGCTGTAGCCGTTTCTAACAAAATTTATCAGTTGTCCTTGATCAAAGGGTGCCTGCAGCCTTTTTTTCTAGTTGACCATTGATTAGGGAGGGTCAAGAATCCTTTAAGGCTGTGCTAGGGGGAGGCCTATATAAAAGCCAGGACTAGAGAGGAGTTTATAGAAGTAGCCAAGAGACAGAGCAGGAGGTACAGCAGTACACAAAGTAGAGACCAGAAGAATTCTTCTGTCTTCTATGCCTATCCCTAGATATGGTGGTCACAGGGCTCAGTCCCCAGGTGCTCTGGAGAAACTGTTGTTTTACTATAAGTCTCTTGGACTTCAGCCCTGGAAGCTGGAGCTTCAGAAGGATGATGCAGTTTTGCAAGCCTCAGGCTCCTGGGAGTGACATGAGCTCAGTTCAAGATCTGAACAGGAGGGCACAGGGTGAAAAGCCGACCCAAGATCATGGATTTCAGGAGAGCAGACTTCAACTGCCACAGAGATTTGCTTGGAAAAACCCCATTCAGTACAGTCCTTGAGCAAAGAGGGGTCTAACAGGAGTGGTTGATATTCAAGAATCACCACCTCCAAGCTCAAGAAAAGTCTGTATGAAATCAAGTCAAGGTGACAGAAGGCCTGCATGGGTGAGCAAGGAGCTCCTAAATGAATTTTGACTTAAAAAGGAGGAGTACAATAGGTGGAAGCAGGAGTGGAGGAGTGTTGAATTCACAGAATCACAGAATGTTGGAGATTGGAAGGGACCTCAAAAAATCATCTAGTCCAATCCCCCTGCTGGAGCAGGAACACCTAGGTCAGCTCACACAGGAATGCATCCATGCGGGCTTTGAATGTCTCCAGAGAAGGAGACTCCACAACCTCTCGGGGCAGCCTGTTCCAGTGCTCTGTCACCCTCACTTTAAAATGTTTTTTCTCATATTCAAGTGGAACCTTTTCTTATACTCAAGTGGTGGGTGCTCTGGTGACAGAAGACACAGAGAAGGCAGACTTACTGAATACCTTCTTTGTCTCTGTCTACACTGCCAGAGACTGTCCTTAGGAGCCCCGTACCCCTGAAGCCCCAGAGGAAGTCAGGACAGAGGAGGAGTTTGCTCTGGTAGATGAAGACCGGGTTAAGGACCGGTTAAGAAATCTGGACACCCATATATCCATAGGTCCTGATGGGATGCACCCCCGGGTGCTGAAGGAGATGGCGGAAGTCATTGCTAGACCACTCTCCATCATCTTTGGCAAGTCGTGGGAAATGGGGGAGGTGCCTGAGGTCTGGAGAAAAGCGAGTATCACTCCAGTCTTCAAAATGGGCAAGAAGGAGGAGCCGGGTAACTATAGACCAGTCAGCCTCACCTCCATCCCTGGAAGGGTGATGGAACAACTTATTCTTGATGCTGTCTCTAGGCATATCAGGGATAAGAGGGTCATTAGAGGCAGTCAACATGGCTTCACCAAGGAGAAGTCATGCTTGACCAACCTGATAGCCTTTTATGAGGACATTACCAGGTGGATAGATGATGGTAAAGCAGTAGGTGTGGTCTATCTCGATTTCAGTAAAACATTTGACACCATCTCCCACAGTATTCTCGCGTCTAAACTGAGGAAGTGCGATCTGGATGATTGGGTAGTGAGATGGATCATGAATTGGCTGGAGAACAGAAGCCAGAGAGTTGTGGTGAATGGTAACTCCTGTCTGCTTGTGCAGGGGTGGGTTTAGGAGAGCCAAGTACAACCTGGAGCTGAATCTGGCAAGTGATGTGAAGGACAAGAAAAGCTTCTACAAGTACTTAAACATCCAAAAGGAAAAAACTAGGGAAAATGCAGGACAGTTTCTGCATGAGGCAGGGAAACTGGTGACCAATGATATGGGAAAGGTTGAGGTACTGTGGCTTCTTCACCTCATCTTTCCTGGTAAGACTGTCTTTCAGGAATCCTAAGCCTCTGAGACTGGAGATAAACCTTGGAGCAAGGAAGACTACCTTTCAGTGGAGGATGACTGTGTTAGGTAGTACTTAAACAAACTGGACATACAGAATGCTCCAGGGGGCCTTTTCTCTGCGCCCATGAGTACTGAGGGAGTTGGCTGATGTCCTTGAAAGGCCACTCTTGATTATCTCTGAAAGGTTATGGCAGCTGGGAGAGGTTTCTGAAGACTGTCACTCCTACCTTCAAGAAGCACAAGAATGAAGATCCAGGGAACTACAGGTCTGTCAACCTCACATGAGTCTCTGGGAAGGTGATGGAGCAGCTAATCCTCAAAACTATTTTCAAGCACATGAATGACAAGAAAATCATCAGGAGTAGTCATCCTTGAGGTACAAAGGGGAAATCCTGCTTGACTAAGCTCATAAGCTTGGTGGTGAAGAGGAGAGCAGTGGATGTTTATCTTGAGTTTAGTAAAGATTTTGACACTATCTCCTTTTAGCATCCTCAACTAAGCTGATAAAGTACAATTTAGACAAGTGAACAGTAAGGTGGACTGAATACTGGATGAATGGTTGGATACAGAAGGCTGTGATCAGTGACACACAATTGACTTGTGGGCAAGTCACTAGTGATATACTCCAGGGGTCAATACCGCTTAATGTCTTCATTAATGACTTTGATGATGAGACAAAGTGAACTCTCAGCAGATTTGTAAACTGGGAGGAGTGGCTGACACACCAGATGGGGGTGCTGCCATTCAGAAGGACCTGGACAAGCTGGAGAAATGGGCTGATTGGCTGGGACAGTGCTCTGGAGAGAAGGACTTTTGGGTCCTGGTGGACAGCAAGCTGACCCTGAGCATGCAAGGTACCCTCATGATGAAGAATGCCAACAGCCTTCTTGGCCTGGAGAATAGAAAGCTCAGGAGAATCTCACCAATGTGTGCAAATACCTGATGGGAGGGAATGAAGAGGGACCCAGACTCTTCTCAAGACTGACTACCAATAGGACAAGAGGCAGTGGGCGTGAATTTTAGCAATAGGAAACTCCATCTGAACAGGGAATCAAATTTTGATTGTGAGGGTGGTCAAAGACTAGAACACATTGCCCGGAGTAGTTGTGGAGTCTCCATCTGTGGAGACAATCAAAACCTAACAGGACATGATACTGGGACATCTGCTATAGCTGACCCTTTTTGGGTGGGGAGTTGGACTAAAGGGGGTAGGTGAGAGTCTGTTCCAACTTGAATGATTCTGTTCTTTACACGGCAGTTTGTGCAGGCAGGGTGCAGCACCTTGCCACATTGGAGTGGGCAGAGCACTTAACAGTTCACTGCTCTTTTGAAGCACCTAGTCATTACCATGGTCTCTGCACAGTGACAAGCTCTTCCCAAAAAGAGTGCGGCAGCTCATATGGAAAGCACACATGTCCATGCAGCTGTTCAGGTCTCAGGCTGTGGAGAGTGCCTGAGCCTCTCACTGCTACAGGAGGGTAGAAGAGGTACCACCTGTGTGCAGTGTGAGCAGGTCGTTGATCTGCTCAGCCTGATGGTGCAGCTAAAAGAGGAGGTAGAAAGGTTGAGGAGCAGCAGGGATTGTGAGAGGGAAATAGATTGGTGGAGTCACTTTGCCTTCCCTACAAGAAAGGCACTGAGGAGATGCTCTGCAAGGAGTGGCAGATTGTCCACCCTCTCACAGTCAGATAGGGGAAGGGGACCTAAGAGACTGTGAGGAATGGAAACAAGTCCCTGTGTGGGGCAGCAGGCAGACCCCCTCTTGGCCTGTCCCACCTTCCTAGGTGCCCTTACACAATAGGTATGAGGCTCTGTAGCTGGAGGGACAGGGGGATATGGAGATGGATGAAGGTCCATCCATGTGAGAGAGGTGGCCTGGGACAAATCAGACTGACGTCATATCACCACATCATCGATTAGAAAAAAAAGAGGGGCTGTTGTCATAGGGGACTCCCTTTTGAAGGGAACCAAGGGACCGATATGCCACTTGGACTTGTCCCATAGGGAAGTGTGTTGCCTGCCTGGGGCCTGGGTGAGAGTTGTTGCTAGGAACATCACTTGCCTGGTAAGATCCTCTGATTGTTACCCTTTACTGGTTTTTCATGTTGGCAATGATGAAGTAGGTAAAAGAAGCCCCGGAGCAATCAAAAGGGACTTTAGGGCTCTGGGGAGACTGCTTAAAAGACTGGGAGCACAAGTAGTGTTCTCCTCTGTCCTCTTGGTTGGAAGCTGGGATCCAGACAGTAGGAGAACAGATAGGCTGACTAAATGGCTTCAGGGATGGAGTCATACTCAAGGGTTTGGGCACTATGATCTGGGGCAGAGCTTTGAGAAACAGGGAATGCTGACATCAAATTGGATGTGACTGACTAGAAGGGCCAAGCATACTCTAGGGAGGAAGCTGGCTGGGCTGGTTAGCAGGGCTTTAAACTAGATACAATGGGGGGAGAGGGTGCACTGGGTGACAGAGAAAAGTGAGGGAACGCTGTTGCCTTGGGCAGCAGTGAGGGAGAACACCATATCTATCCCAGAGGTATTAGGAAGGGCTCCTTCAAGAAGGTAATGAGGCCAGTAGCCCAGCTGAAGTGCCTCTATACCAATGCACTCATAATGGGAAATAAATAGGAGGAGTTAGAAATTGTGGTGACTGGGAAGAATATAGGGGTGTTGTCCAGATGTGTAGAGATAGGATCAGGAAAGCCAAGGCAGATGGAGCTGAACTTGTCAAGGGATGTGGAAAATAACAAGGGATTCTACAGGTACATAGACAGGATGAGAGAGGCCAAGGAGAGTGTTCCCCCTCTGATAAATGAGAAAGGAGAACCGGCTTTCTCAGACATGGAAAAAGCTGAGGTACTCAATAAGTGCCTTGGCTCAGTCTTCACTGGTGGTCAGGCTTCCCATGTCTGTCAGGACCCTGAACCTCTAGGTGAGGGTGAGAGGTGTGGAATCCCTGCCACTGTAACAGCAGAATGAGTCCCAGACTGCCTCATGTCACTGAATGTATATAAATCTATGGGGCCAGATGATATGCATCCCAGGGTTCTGAAAGAGCTGGCTGATGTGGTTGCTGAGCCACTCTCCATCACATCACGTGAAGTCCCCAGTGACTGGAAATAGGGAAACATTACTCCCATTTTTAAGAGAGGGAGAAATGAAGACCTGGGGAACTACAGGCTGGTGAGCCTCACCTCTGTGCCTGGGAAGATCATGGAGGAGATCCTCCTTGAAGCCATGTTAAGGTATGTATGAGACCAAGAGGTGATTTGAGACAGCCAACAAGGCTTCACCAAAGGCAGATCTTTCCTGACCAACCTGATGTCCTTCTATGATGAAGTGATGGCACCGGTGGACAAAAGAAGAGCAAGAGATGTAATCTACCTGGATTTGTGCAAAACCTTTGACGTGATCCCTCACCACATCCTTCTCTCTAAATTGGAGAGGTATGGATTTGAATGATGGACTGTTCAATCCATAAAGAATTGGTTGGCTGGTCACAGCCAAAGGGTTGTGGTCTATGGCTTTATGTCTGGATGGAGGCCAGTCACCAGTGGTGTCCCTCAAGGGTCTGTCTTGGGACCGGTGCTCTTCAACACCTTTATCAACAACATATATGAGGGAATCGAGTGCACCCTCAGCAAATTTGCAGATGACACCAAACTGAGTTGTGCACTTGATACAACAGAGGGAAGAGATGCCATCCAGAGGGTCCTGGACAGGCTGGAGAAGTGGGCCCATGAGAACTTAATGAGGTTCAACAAGGCCAAGTGCAAGGTGTTGCACCTGGGCCGGGGCAATCCCAGGTACTTGTATACACTGGGAGAAGAACTCCTTGAGAGCAGCCCTGCTCAGAAGGGCTTGGAGATCCTGGTGGGTGAGAAGTTGGACATGGACCAGCAGTGTGCGCTTGCAGCCCAGAAGGCCAACTATGTCCTGGGCTGCATTAAAAAAGGGGTGGCCAGCAGAGACAGGGAGGTGATTGTCCCCCTCTAGTCTGCTCTTGTGAGACCACATCTGGAGTACTGTGTCTAGGCCTCGGGTCCCCAGCAGAAGAAAGATGTGGAGCTCTTGGAACGGGTCCAGAGGAGGGCCACAAAGATGATCAGAGGGCTGGAGCACCTCTCCTATGGAGAAAGGTTGAGGGAACTGGGCTTGTTTAGCTTGGAGAAGAGAAGGCTCCAGGGAGATCTCATTGCAGCCTTCCAGTACTTGAAGGGAGCCTGTAAACAGGAGGGGGAGTGACTGTTTACATGGGTTGATAGTGACAGGACGAGAGGGAATGGTTTTAAAGTAAGAGGGGAGGTTTAGGTTGGATATTAGGTGGAAATTTTTCACTCAGAGGGTGGTGAGGCACTGGAACAGGTTGCCCAGAGAAGTTGTGGATGCCCCGTCCCTGGAGACATTCAAGGCCAGGCTGGATGGGGCTCTGGGCAGCCTGCTCTAGTGGTTGGCAACCCTGCCCACAGCAGTGGTGTTGAAACTAGATGATTTTTAAGGTCCTTTTCAACCCAGGCCATTCTATGATGCTATGATTCTTTCTTGGAGTCGTTTGCTCTGGGGACCTCAATTGCTAGCCACATGTCTGAAAATGTGTTGTGTGTTGTCTCTGTGTTTTGTAGTACCTTCTTCATTACTTGAGTATGTCTTGTCAAGCACTTCCACAGTCTCCTCAGGGTTTGTAATCCTCATCCTTAATTTCATGCTGTAAATACACCAGTCCATCAGCTTCTGATATTCTTTTCTTATTCTGAGAACCTTCAACTGAAAACCACCTGCAAAATTATAACTATTTTTAGAACACAGGACCTAAACCAAATTCTGTGCTGTGGTGGACATGACCTTTTCACTTGAACTGGTCATGTGTTATGAGTGACATGAACATACTTATTCTGTGCCACTTGGCCTGTGGTATGGGATTTTCTTTCTGGAGTGGCAATATCTATTGTCACAGATACAGCCTTACTTGCAGTAAACAACAGGGAGGTTCTTTCAGCATCCTATTTTACATTTTTATTCTCTGAATGAATAGGAACAGCATGAAGCATGGCACACTTCAAAGCTGAATGCTGTTTTACTGGGGATATTCCCTGCAGGAAACTTAGGATTCCTTCTGGAATGAAGAAAAAAAATTTTTGGAGTACAATGAAATGGTGGGTTTCGTTTTCTGATTTGCAGGAGGTGTGGACTAATTCCAAGGGAGTTACGAAAAAATAGCTGAACAAAAGTACTGTTCAGAATGAATTTGCTATATTGGAAAATTCTGAGGGTTTCACAAAGTCAAGGAAAGAAAAGTTGAAAACCACCACTCTACAGACAGAAGTGTGAGGCCATGTTCTTTCCATCATGAGGTGTATAAAAGTCTCTTTGTTCTATGATAGACACAGGACAGGCGTGTTGCGAGGCATAAGTGATTCTCCAAACAGAGTTCACATTCTCCATTTGCAAACAGGCTTTACAGATCAGCTGCCTGAAATAAGACATTAGCCCTTGTATATGGTGACTCTGAGCTCCATAGTATGAGTGCAAATCCAGAGGAAGTTTCTCTAGGAAGCAGCACTGGGAAAAATATGGATTTGTTCTGATGTGGGAGCACCATCAACATTCAGACTGACTTGGAACTATTATATACAATTATACCAGTAGCAGCTCCTGTCCTCTTTTAAGGGTGTTAAAAATTGATTCAAAAATAAATTATATATGAGAGACAAGTGGAGTAGCCCAGGTGTTCTTGGTAAATGCTGCCATGAAAATTAAATTCAATAAAAGCCCTTTTAGGAAAATCTGAACGAGCAATCTTTCGTTTTTCATACTGAAGCCACTTGCCCACCATCACCACCTTACTACAGATGAGGAAAGAGACATTTGAAGGGCTCTTGAGCTTCATGAATGATAGCAGTGAATCAGCACAGAGTGATTTAGCACAGGTGTTCTGTAATTGGTCTGCACAGGAAAAATTCAGAGTTCATTCAGCAATTCTCAATGTCACCTTTCCAGTGGGGAGTTCAAGTGAAAAGCCTGCTGAATGGCATGTGAATAATACGGCTAAGCGTGGTGAATGTACGCAACCTCAGTATTTCCCCTCCTTTACGTTTTTATCAGCTTATTTGTTAGAGGTAATTTTATTTCAATAAAAAGCATTTAACAGGTGGAATATTTTAAAAAGCCCCAACTAGTTCTGACAAAGTTACTACTGAAGCACTTCTTATCACTGTGTTCGTTCTGAAAGGACATTGCCCCTCTGCTTGTACCACATGGCAATTCTCAGCACGTCATCAAGCATCATTAAAATCTTATATGGTTTCTACAATTGAAATTCTAAGACTGGTTTGATGTAAAATTAAAAAAAAAAAACAACAGGAAAAATAGAAGGGAGAAAAATACATCAAGATGCATGAAAAACAGATGAATACATCCATCAGAGAGATGAATACATTCTCCTGGAGTGTTTGCTGTATGGGATATTTTTGACTGTCGGAACTGAGCAGAAATTGGGTTTTTCATAGATTAGGAGTGAAAACCAAAAGCAATGTCATGAATTAAACAGGAAACAAAATGGAACACTATACTCTGCAGTGCCTGGGAGAAACCCAGCACAGTTTCCACTGGAGTTTCTTTAGCCTCTTTCAGTCCTAAAATTAAAGTGTGACTGTTCTTACATACTTTCAGTAATTAGAACATATTGTTTATGTGCCAAGAAAGACAGGGGTCTGTGAAAAACATTTCCCCTTAAGAATATTTCTCAGCTCCTTTTCAGCCTCAGCCCTTTATATGTCACGTTGCCAAAGCTACAGGGAACTAAAGCTCCCTGTTAATACATTAGTCCCTCAGTGTTTCGTATGCTTGGAATACAATTTTCCTTTGTTGAATTTTCCCCTCAAAGCAATCAAAGTTCCAGGTAAATTAAGCCTCGTAGCAGTAGAGGTGCATGCTGTTACTTCAAAATGACAAATTGAAGCAGTTAACTCTGGTAGTTCTTTACTGTTGAGAAAATCCTGATCCAGAGACCCTGCTGTACCAAAGCAGCAGTTTTCAGCCTACATCCAAGTTCTGCAAGCCCTGGCTCGCAGCCACAAAGGTGGCTCCAGCCCTCCAAAGGACATGTCTGCCTGCTTCAGTGTGCCTGCTGGAGTACCAGCCCTGGGGTATGTCGGGTACGCAAGATCTTACTGCTCTGGAGGCTGCACTCTGGCCACAGTGAATTCATGCAAGCAGGTTTGCTGACTGAATGAAATGGCCCTCAGTGTATAAGGTACAAATTCCCAAAGCCACAGGGAGTCCCAGGGCAAAACACTGGCTTATTGTCCAGTTCCTATTGTAATAAATGACATTTTCACCCACTTTGACACGTAACCAGGCACTTTTCACAGCATCCTTCCAGGGGCTTTTTTACATCCACTGAGTGCGTGGTACACTTGGGACTAACACTGGGATTTCTAAGTGACCTCCTAATTGCCAGGCTCTTTAGAAAGAAAAGCTTGCTGAGATTCAAAGTAGATATTCTACCTGTTGTACTGTTAGGCTGGCTGATAGGAAGGTGTGCTGGAAAGAGTTAGGCCATTATTTGAGAAAGTGTTAAATGGATCCTGGCCAAAATTATGCCATGGACTGTGCTAGGAATTTATCTTTGGACCTGGATTATCTGTGGATAATCATGTGCAAAGATTTGAGTTTATGCACAAGTCCTATTTAGCTTATTAATATAAATACAGAGTCAGACTCCATCTTATTCCATTGTGCAGAAATGTTTGTGTGAATCATAGGCAATACTGCTAAATTGTGGGTTTATTTGCACTTTACACAGTGATGAAATAAATGACTTTGTTTAGTTTCCATGGAATGGCTACACAACATTGGGATTTGTTTATGCAGTAACAGACACATTTTTAAAATTCTCCTAAAATAAAAGGTTTATTTTATTTTTGTCTTCAGAGCAGAAAGGAAGAAGAGACAAGCAAAATGTAAGAAATGGGAAGACTCTTTTCAAAACTGCCAGAAATGCATATCTATAACTCGTGAAATCCATATATTTAAACAGATGAACAGATGCTTTACTTTCATGCAGTAGAGTGAAAATATACAAAACATCTTTCTGCAACTTAGTGTGAGACTTGGAGAGGATTGTGTTAAGACTGGTATATTAACAACTTAAAATTCTTAGACATAGCAAAGATTTGACCTGATCTTTTCATTTCACCCCTGCACACACTAAAGCCAGCCCTTGAAATGCTCCTTTTGTCTGCTCAATTTTATTTATCCCAGAGAAAAAATTCTTAGTGTAGCTGTAAAAGCACTATGAGATACAGACTCCAGAAAGGGGATTTGGAACATTCAGAGGTCATTAGAAATATAGCAGAGTGCCTTAACTTGCCTGTCAAGTTCAGGCTTAATATACTTTGTTTTCCATCCTCCACCAGCTAGCTGGTACAGACATCTCAGACTCTCCAGAGTCTGCACTCCTTCTTTAGCTATTTCAGTGCTGCATGCTAGGATCAAAATAAATCACATTCGGAAATCAGATTCACTTAAGTTTGCAGGTGTTTGGTACTGAAGCTTTGGGATGAATTTCTACTGAGGTACACAAATATTTACATCTGGATTAGCATTTTCTACGTATTCCAGCAGAGCTTGAGGCATGGGTCCTTCAACAGTAGGAAGAGATTGCCGTGAAACTCTAAAAAAATCTTTTGAGAAAGCATTTCCACTTATCATATTTCTATGAGAAATACAGAAAGAAGAGTTTAAGAACAGAGATGTAGAAAAAGATCAAATTCCCTGAGTTACCTCTCAGGAAGCCAGTATGTATAACTAGTAATGACTAGAGGTAGCTTGCAGTATGCCTAAATCCTCCCTATGCGTAGGGCTAAGGCCCTGAACTGACCTGAGGTCTCAAAAAGCAATCTACCTCATTTTAGTTAATCCTACGAACAACTACATTTATAAAGATTCTCTCTACTTATTCTGAAATGTCTAACTTCAGCTGTCCACTGATATGCAAAAATACCTGCCCTGGGGAGAGAGGTGAAAGTTTACATCCTTTCTATATGCCTCCAAAAGTCTTATTGCTTGCTGTTTTTCTGAATTCGCTCAGGTCATGCAGCTGGGTCAAATTCTACAGGATGAATAGGAACACTTTAATCTGGGATATCCCTTGGTGTTAGAAGACACTACAATCTGTTGAGCAATATGAGTTCAGTCCTGTCAGGTTGAATGGAGCTGAAGTTACTGAACCTCTTCTTTTTCTTCTAACCATCTGGGTATGGACTTGGCAGGTTGGGAGTGGATTCCCACTCTTTCCTATGTTTACAGCCGAAGAGAAAGATGTCCAACTTCAGTAGATTCAATGCTCTTTAGGAGTGTCTAAATTCCCTGTTTACTTAAATAGACATTTGGTACGGTATGGGATGAGTTGCCCATAGTGGTGCCAGTCTCTTGCTGTCCATTAATGTGTTTCAACTTGACATCTGTATTTTGGACAGTTAGCATGAAGTGAGAGGAATAATATCACAAGAAACCATGACTGAATAATCCCTCTCACCATGATACAGTTACACATTGGGACTGAATGAAGATTTGCAAAAGCAGCACTAATTCTACAACCTCCTGTGTTTTAATTCACAGTCCTAGCATTTTTAATATTGCATATATAAAAGAGTTCCTCAATTTCCCTTAGAAAACACCATGTGACAATGGCATGCTGCTGAGGAGACAAATGGCTGCTTGAAAAGCTCTTGCTCAGCTCCTGAAGGGGGCCGTGCCCAATGTGTGGAACATCTAATGGCAGGAAGAAGCTGAGTACAACAGGAACATGGTCAGGGGAGTCGCAATCTGTGGAGAATGCATCTGCCAAACTGAAACAGAATCCAATTTGGAAATTTTTCAGAGGCAGAAACTCAGGCAGTTTGCTTGCTTGTTTCCTGCTTTTCATTTTAAGTAGAAGAAGCAAAAGGTGTATCTCCAATATTGGGGCTTTTCCCCTCCCTGCAAAATTTCAAGTTCTTGATGCATTAGGTCAAAGTTCTAGAACTTAGTGGTCACAGGATGGATGCATTTCTTGTTCTTTTAAGCACGGGGAAAATATGCTTTCCATTTGGATGTAGCTTGACTGTTCTAGTTAAAAATTCAAAATTATTTAACCTGCTGTAGAACCTCAGCATGGAGATTTAAGCCTGTAGTGTTAAAATTTGGCAGTTAGAAGACAGTGGAACAGCCTCATGATGGAAAACGTGAAAGAAGACATTCTAATTTTAGACAGTTGCCTCTGCTGCTTGGCATTTGTCTTTGCTATCAAATCACAAAGCACAGAGAGATGGCAGCTTTTAATTTGGAGTAATACAGTCTGAAGAGTGAGTCTTGCTGTCTAAAACTCTGTAGACAGTCCTCTGCCTTTGTGTTTTTCACATGACATGGAAAGTAACCCTTTTTTTTTTCTTGTGCTGAAGAAAATGTGGATATTTTCCTGACCAAGTGACAGCCACACACTCCCATGTTTTGTTCTTTTTTTCCCTAGCTCTTGCATTTTTTATGTTGTTTACATGTAGAACATGCAGTAAATTGAAAGAGAGAATTAAACATAATTAAGATTGCACAAACTGATCTAAGTAAAAATACAGTCCCCTTTATTTTATCTCAGCTCTTAAAAAAATACCATGAAGGCTTTTACTACTTTAACTAGAATCAGAATGAAAAATAGTCAGACTGGAGCACCAGCAGTTCCTTACCTTGCTGTTAGAGAAGAGTATGCTCCTCCTGCCAAAAAAGACATCACACCTTAGAAGATATATGAGTTCATCTGTTTTACAGGCTACTCTTCTAGGAAATTCAGCTGAGATGGCTTTGTGGAATAAATTGTTGTGCATTCAGGATTCACAGACAAATGCTGATTCTTCACAGATGTGTTCAAAAACATCTGGTCTCACTGTCAGAAATACCTACCAGTTACAGCTTGCTGTTAACAGGAGCTGAGGATGTTTAAGCTTTTAATTCAAGGCATTTGAAAACATGCTCTGGTTTATCTGAAGGCACGCAGAAAACACATAAAATGAGAATCTACTACTGACTCTTCCTTAGTAAATGTTTTTCCATGTATGGAAGGGATCACAGCAGCATTGGTAAATAGTCAGGGGAGGATCTAACACTGTAGGAAAGGCATTACTGACAGATAAAGCTAGAAATAAAAACATAGAGACCTGTCTTTAGGAGCAATTGCCAGTAATATCCAGTTAGCAAAATCATATAAACATGGTGGACAACTTAATCTGTGCCAAGGAACTTTAAATTATGGCAACTTTGACCTAATTTAAAAAGAAAAGGTTACACTGGAAGACTCTCTTGCTATTTTAGCCACTCCGGTCCTGCTTGTGATTTCTGTGAAGGCTTGTCAATTTCCTGAATCTGTTAATCAGTCATTTCACTGTAGGGAATGCAATTGCAGGATTTGTTTTGAAACAGATACATAAATAAACATATACGTAGGACATCAGCTATGTGACTTGTGCTCAGAATTGTTTTGTCTAAAGCGTGTTTCTGTCGTAAAAAAATTTGTATCCTCTTTAAAGTCTATAAATATTCAGGGAGAATCCAATGTGTTAGGTTCAAATAACTCAGACACCAAGTTCCCTTGGCAACAAGAAAGCGCACAGAGTTTGTATGTTCATAGAAGATGCCTGGGAAGAGCAGCAGGGTCTGGGGCATTTTGAGGGGTTGCAGAGATGGTGTCTTAAGTACTCTTTTCTGGCTGCTCTGTCTCAAGATGCCAGGATTTAGCTGTTGGTGGTGAAATGAGAGGCACACACTGCTGAGACAGGTTAAATAGCTGAAAGGGGCAAAGCAGCATTCAGAACTAAACACAGCAGTTGCTGCAGTGTCTACTGGGAATTTGGGTTCAATCTAAAGTTCAAAATGCTGAGCATACTTCACATTTCTGGTCTCAGTTTCATCACTTTCTCACCTGTTATTCTCTCTTGCTGTCAAATAAACAGGGGGTTGATGTACCATCTTCTCAGCCTTCACCGGCTGGCTGGCCTGTTTTAACAGTAATTCAGGGATTGTTTTCTTTTTTCGCCTGATGTCAGTTTTATCAGGCCTTCCTGATAAAGAGCAACAACCTGCTAATTTTTCTGCATCTCGACACAGAGGGTTGGGTGTGGCTGGGATTAACCCAAAATATGGGAAATCTAGTGGGTGTTTTGATTTTCTTGATGATCTGTGGCCTGTTATGTAGGCACATTGAAGTTCTGGGGTTTTTCTTTACATTTTAATTATAGGCTGTATGATTTATTCATCCATCAGCAACCCTGCAGCATAGCAACACTTAATTGAACTTTACTGTTAATATCAAGATCCTTTGGCTTTTTCCATTACTGTAATAAAAGTATCAATCAATTTATCAACACAACGATCTCCTGGAGTACTTTGTCTTTTCAACTTAGTTCTATAGTAGTTCTATAGAAAGCAACAAATAATTCCACAATTGTGCATAGGTTTCTAACTCTTACATTGGCACCTAACTCCTCCTAAAGGGAGGAAGGCAGGAAGAGTTAGATGCTTAAATATCTTTCAGGATCTTTGGTTAGATATCTTGTTTGTGGCTACAGAAAGCTGTGGCAGAACTGACCATTGAAACCAGTCATCATACACATAGGCCCTCATTAGGCCATCATTTAGTGACTGTTTTAATAGAATCACAAAATTGATTCAGGTTAGAAGAGACTTCAGGAGATCTCAAGGTCAAGCTTCTGCTCAATGAGGAGTAAGTAACTCAGGGCTTTGTCCAGTCAGGTCCTGAAAATCTCCATGGCTGGAATGTCTCTGGGCAGCCTCTTCTGGACGGCATGTTCCCCTAAAGCCTTCCCAGCTCCAGGCTGACCAAGCCCAGCTGCCCCAACCTCTCCTCAAACAAGTGCTTCAGCCTTCACCATCTCAGTGGCCTCCATTGAGCTACCTTCAGTTTGCAAATGTCTTTTTTGAGCTGAAGAGCTGAAAACCGGATGGAGTACTCTGGATGCAGTGTAACAATTGCAGAGTAAAAGCAGAAGCACCACTTCACTCAGTCTACTGGCTACCCTCATGTCAATATAGCCCAGTGTGTTGCTATAGGGCATGTTCCTGACTCATGTTTAGCGTAGTATCCATCAGGACCCCAGTGCCATCTTCAGCACAGCTGCTACCTAGTCCTCAATATGTTAAAAAGTGATGGTACCGTGCTTCAGTGGCCCCTGAGGGCACAGAGTTCTGACCAGAGACTCCTTATGGCACAGCACTGAATTTGCAGCAAAACTGTGAAAGGGGAATAGTGGGTCATTTTTAAGGTGGGGTGTCTTGTAAGTAAGTGTCATCATCTGAAAGAGTTTGTTAGCTTGGGCTTACCACGAGAAAAGCTCAGCTGTTCTGAGCATCAGCCTGTTTATGTGTTGCTCAGGTGT
Organism: Pterocles orientalis; assembly: GCA_011057875.1. Classification (NCBI taxonomy): domain Eukaryota; kingdom Metazoa; phylum Chordata; class Aves; order Pterocliformes; family Pteroclidae; genus Pterocles; species Pterocles orientalis. The sequence goes on along the minus strand of WKFP01014393.1, from coordinate 603,016 downwards.
CTCTCTGTTTTGAAAGAGAAGACAATAATCACCAGCTGGATACACAAGCAACGAAAAAGCACCCTGTAATTTTCTCCGTGGTGGATAACGTCCAGACTAATAAAGCCAATGACAGGACTAAGCTAGTGTCCATATCCCCTAATTCTTGCTGGTGTTTTCTGAACGATTTTGACTTTTGTTTTTCACTGCAGGTGATCAGCTGGCAGGGTGGATCAAATCTGAATTTTCAGATGCACTTTCCTCCTCTCCCTCCATGGGCTCTCCATGGCTGGCTGCTCCTGTCAGCATGCCCATTTTGCGGGTATGCCTGGAGGTGAATGGAGACCACCACGGAGTGAGCGCATAGCCTTGTTTACGGTATAAATCAGCGGAGCTTGGCTGATTTGCTGTCAAATGCTGCTGGTAGCTGATGGCTCCAGTATACTGAGATGAGCGTAATATCTTAATTCAGTGGCTGAGGTAATATCTTGACCTTTTGTTGCTAACAAATTAGGTACCTGGTGTGTTAGGAGGTTTACTTCAGTGCTACTGTCTTTTTATTTTTTTTCTGTTTTTTCCTGTTATTAACTCACAGCTTGGGACTGTACATCTGAATGTTTTTCTTCTGAAACTTACTGAATTAATTTCAGTAGAACTGGGCTAGGACGCAGGACACATGAGATTCCTGTATGAGCTAACTTTGGGCAAATCATGTCCTTATACCTCAGTTTCGCAGCATGTAAAATGGTGTTGATAATTCTGACCCTCTTTAGAAGCATTTTGAAAGCTAACAGTGAAATGTGCTGTTATGGATCTGGGTACTACACCTTGCTTGATTTCAGTTTTGACTTGTTTGTAGGTGATGAGAAAGTATCAGGGAACTTATAAAGTTGATCTGTAAACTGGCAATGAATTTGAGATTCTCCTGGCAGCCTTTACCATGCCTGCCTAGGAATTCCAGCCAGGGAATATAAAGGTTTAAATGAGGTGCAGTTGAGACCATCCTGCAAGAAAGCAAGATGTGTGTACTGGGCATAAGCCAAAGGTTACTATCCGCAGCTAATGCACTTAAGGAGATCTTGGCTTTCACCGGGGATTAGAAGCAGGTTTCTCTTGATTCAGTCTATGAGAAAAGAGAGTGAGAGTCCTCCATGAGTGAAATAAGTTTCCTTCCCTAGGTCTGTAGTAGTGGACAAGAGCCTGTGGTTTCCCCTGGGTGAACTGATTTTACTTCCTGGCTGATTACTTGGTCCTCTCAAGAGTCTTTATCAAAGCAGCTGTTAACTGTTTGCTTAAACTGCAAGATGGCCCCAAGCTATACCTGTCATTACTGGTAATAGGTTCACTCTAAGAAAGTGTGAATCCTCATTCATTATTGCTCTTTTACCTCAGAACAACTCTAGTGAGATCAATACATTGATAAATTGATCTCATCTGCATTCTAACCCATATCTCCTTTTGATTGCAAGGTGGTTGTTCCTACATTGTAATTTAAGGAGTCATCATGTCTTGGTAAAAGCAACTAAGGATTGGCATCATCCTTAATTTTAAGATATCAGGCTTCTGAAAAAGATGGTATGTTTTCTCATGGAAATTCTCACAAAAATATCTTTCCCATGTGAAAAAAAAAAAAGACTTTGCAAGTGATTAAAATTTTCGTACTCACTTTTTAATCCTTTGAACCGTAACAAAGAATTTTGAGTTTTTCTTCATTTCATATTAAAACAAAAAACCAAAAATATTTGTCAAATTGTTAAAAAAAGATTTCTGAATTCTTACTTGCCCTCCTGAGAATAAAATCAAATTAGAGAGAAAAGAGAAAAAGCTACAAAAACTGTTTGAAAGAAATATGCCAGTAGTTCCCTTAAAAAGAAATAAACAATTGCAAAACTAAGTGAATGTTTTTTCTTTTAGGAAAGTTTTAAAATATTTTTCATGAAGTGTATCTTTTCCTATGAAACTCAAATATCTGTTTTTCCAATTAATCTTCTTCAAGGTGCCCCAGTGTTTGTATTCTGGTCTTAGACCAATATCTACATAGTATTTTCGATGAAAGACTATAAAATTTTTCATCAGCTAACTTTGAGAAGAAAAGCTTTTCCATTAATTTATTTTTTTTTCTTTTAACTAGCTATTACAGAATCACAGAATCATAGAATGTTAGAGATTGGAAGGGACCTCGAAAGATCATCTAGTTCAATCCCCCTTCCAGAGCAGGAACACCTAGATCAGATCACACAGGAACGCATCCAGGCGTCTTTGAATGTCTCCAGAGAAGGAGACTCCACAACCTCTCTGGGCAACCTGTTCCAGCAATTACGCTGTATCTAAAAATACCAAGTTTTCTGATAGGAAAGGCATTTTCCTGTTGTTGAAGGGAGTTTACTAAATGTTTTCCACTTTTCTAGAAGTTCAGAAGACAAGTTTTGCACAGGTGGATTTTTTTTTCTATTATTTTTAGTTTTTGCTTTCACCTTTCCCAGATAAATAATGAGCTTTAATTATAACCTGGGACTGAGTCACAATATGACACCTGCTGGGACTGCTACAAACATTTTCAATATTGCATATGGAGAATGAATCTAAAAGCCGAGCAATAGAGGGTTCCTGCCGTCTCTGACTGACTTGTTGGGAAATCTGACAGTGACGCTGGTGCCTCCAGCTCCTGCTTTTAATCCTCTACAAAACGTGGAGAAGACATTGATTGTCACATTTACAAAATAAAGTATCCCACCATTATGTATGTTCGACAGGTAAAGAATACACTGGGAATAAAAACCCACGATGGTATTTCAAATATAACAGGCTAGATCCTCAGCACCTGGCAATAGACTTCAGTGGAGTTACACCCACTTGTACCTGCTTCTGTTTTTCTGCACTATGCTATAGGTTTTTTAGAAGTCAGCTCTAACCCTTCCTACTGTGTAGTTTTCTTACATCCACGTAGATTATGCACTGGTTCCTAAAAACTGTCATGCCAGATTAAGCCATTGGTCCTTCTAGATCCATAGCATGTTTCTGGCAAAGGTCGACACTTGGCTCTACAAAGTACGATTATCTAGTAAAACATCTGAACTATTATGGAATAATACACAAGGTGTAGGTACAGGTGGACATTCTTTTACTGACCACCATGGGTGATGTGTTCACATCTTGAAATATGAGCTTTTGTTATCTATTGTGTTACAGCTGCATGGCAGTGCATATCACTATTAAACACTAATTTACATGGACATAATGCTTGACTTAGTGATCTTCTGTGTCAGTAAATTCCAGAAGGAGGCTGCAGGCTGCATATAGTACTTATTCTCTCTGTTTCTTCTACGTGGACTGCCCTCTCATTTAATCCTCTGTCCTGTTATCTTTGTGCTATGTAACATAGTTAAGAGGAGAAACTGTTTGGTCCCTATGACCTTCATAATCTGAATATCCTCCCTTTCCTTAGTACCCTTCTCTCCAGGCAAATACCTTTAAGCCTCTCTGATTTTACTTATCTCATCCAAAATACTTTTACTATTTTTACTACCCACACAGCTCCTTGTGATCTTTACTGTTTGGTTTCAAGGGATTTAAGACCCTGTGAGATCAAAAGAGTAATCTCACCAGCTCAGCCATCCTCAAAAATATGATTTAGTCACTTTCGATCAGCTGTCAACTACGATGCAGTATTTCAGAGGTTTTGCTTCCATCAAAGGTTCTCAGCAAATCTTAAGCAGAGCTCGCTCCAATCATAGCTGTGAGGTCCTGATTGTCTCAGTGCTTCCAAATGGTGGGTGAACCCCAGGAGTCTAGGAACTTTACTCTCCACCCAGAAAAGCAGATATGTGTTATTTAAAAAGAAATATCTCCAGAGAAGCTTTTCCATCTTTAGTTTTTATCCTCTTAAATATAAGGCAACAATTTCAACTGATGGCTCAGTCTCAGCTGACAGTTCAGGTTATTTACAAAGAGGGATCCTGATGCTGTTCCCATCAGATGTGGTACCCATCTCGTTCTTTACAACACCTAGAATCAGCAGCCAGGGTGGGCAATGATGTATTAATCACAAAGGGAAAGGGTGGAAGGATAGCAGGGGCTGCGGACAAGCATAGATGAGTCTCATACATGAACCCAAATACAGATGAACCCAGATGAGGCTCATGTAACAAAGGGTAGAAAAGACTGATGTGAAATATCTTTGTTAGGATTTACCATTCTAAAGGCCCTTGGTTTCTCCAACCAAGATAACTTATTGAAGACATCCTAATCTCACAATTTCTGTTTTAAATGTGTGGGGTCTAGATTTCAAAAGAACTACAAAGATTATCCACCTGGGATGTTGTAGCTAGCAGTCAAGTCAAGACCTGGTCTGGTCTTGTCCCCCAAATTCAAACTAGGCTCTTTTCCTGTATGGTATTTAGCTCTGTCTCATTTTGCTGAGTGGTTCAGTCACTGGCATTAGATCTCACCATGCTCTCTCTGAAAGCCTATGGCCATCTTGCTATGCTTACCCTGTTGCTGCCAGTAATTCTGCTGTTACCCAGGCATATGGTGAATCAGCTAATCTGAAGAGTGCTGCTGCTTAAGGCCTGATGAACTCTGGGCTTCTCCAAGAGAAAGCTTTTGGCAGCATTCTCACTGAAATAGCTGATGCTGTTGCACAGAAGGATTTGTTTGAAAGGTGACATTTCTTTTTCTTTTACAAGCCAGGGGAGGCTAATTCATCTTGGCTCACTGCAGGCTTCTGCACCGTCTGTGCTGTCTGCATATTAAGCGCTTGGTTTTATATCCCCTTCTTCCATTTTAGAGTTTATACTTCTGCTTGGGAAGATTTTGTCTTCCTGTTTTCATCCTTGTGTGCTTGAAAGGCCATCCTACCCAGCCAGAGTAGGGGTCATCTGAGATTTAAATCTGACTTCCAGGTTTCCACAGACAAGTCAAACTTGTCATTGGATGAGTCATGACTCAAGTTGGACACATTATTAACACTCAGTCATCTCGTCTGAGTGCTAAGTCAGCATGAGGTAATGGGCTTGTAACGACCCCCAAGCCAGCCCAGTCTCTACGATGGCTTCATCTGGACTGTTTTTCCTTTATAGTGAGCTTCCTAATGCAGACCAGAAGGGCTTTTAGACATAAAAAGGTAGTTAAACTACAGAATATTTACTTAATCTTTCACCCAGACAAATCTCAAAATGATTATTTCAGAAGAATAAATTTAAGGGGGAGGTAAGAAACAACTTCTTTACCCACCTGGTACTTGCTTCCCAGCTGAGTTTTAAGCATTTCAGTGAGTTTATGGGTTGCAGTAAATATTGCACAGTCTCCTCTGGTCTCCAGGAGGTTTTCCTTTTGTCCCCATGGACGCCAGGATATGTCTGCTTCTCTGTCTTCTCAGACGCTTCTCTCTTCTCAGATTCTTCTCTCTCTCAAACAGCTGGTTCACCACTCCTTGCTGCATTCATTTCTCTCTGTTCCTCTCTGCCATACCTTGTAGCAGGAAAATTCACTTTTCTCAGACATGCTCAAGTTCTCCCAGTGGAAGGAACAACATCAAAATTAATACTTTTTTTTGTTATTTTTATTTATATCACTTTTGCTGCTGTGAAGTCTTCTTTCTATAACCAGGCATAAGATGGACTACTGTTCCTTTAATTTGAAAAGAATCAACTCAAAACTGCATTATGCAGTGCTGCAAAAGCAGTACAGTGAAATTCCAGTGGATTTTGATGCAAAGGATACAGTGAATATAAAGGATTTGAATAAGGCTTGTGATATAGGGGATGACATTTTTTTCTAGGCTGTCCGTGGTATTTCTTTTACAGATGACCAGTAGCTGCTTCTTGGTTTGAATGTGTGACTTCATCTTTAACCTCAAATCTATACTCTTGCTGTTGTGTTTGAGATGTCATATAGCACCCAGAAGAAAGAATGCATAAAAAAGAAGGTGAATCCACAGGAAATAAAGTGAAAGGATGAAATTGCACAAACACATTTTATAAACTTATTTATATTTTCTCAAAATATCTGTCAGCCCAGGAAATTGATTGGGAATGTGCTCCTTAACTTTGTCATTCATGCTACAGACAGAATATGTGACTTTGAAACTCCATCTTTGCTGTTCTATCATAATTGCAGTTGTGTGCTATTCCTGGTCATAAAGGCAACTCAAGGTGTTTGGTTCTGTAGATACCTGCAAGGATTAATTCTCAGTGGAATTCTACGGAAAATCTTTAAAGTGATGGAGGCTTAGCTTTAAGCACATGTGCCTCACTTCTTCAAGAGAAGCATTAATTGGAGCGGATTTAAAGCTTTAGCTTGTAGACCCTAATCAGAAACGACTTGACTTATACCACTGTCAAGCACAAAACTGAAGTCAATGGATATGAATGGAAAATTTGTCTAACTAAATGCATGTCATGCCAAGAACTTCTAGCAGGAGTCAGAACCTCTCAGAGAAAACTGAGGAGTATACTTTAGCTCTTTAAAAGTTGCAACAAATCTACTCTTTGGGTCTTTCCCTGGGTCACTTCTCCCTAAATCTTGTAACTGATGAAACTACTCTTAGCAGTTTGTCCCTATGCTCACAGCAATTTTCTGAGCCAGCATGTACGAATGAATAACGAATTTGACAAGAACAGTATTCCTCTTAGAGCTACAGAAATGGCTCAGCATGCTTATTTATACTCCATTAACTAAGCATTAAAGCATAAAATGTCAATTCATAATGCTCTTGAAGAAGTAGCCTTAAACCCCTGCACACAGCATCTCTAGAAAGTAGGAAGGTCCTGGTAAGGACATGCTTGCTAGATACAGTTATGTGCAAGTAGAATGCTCTGTATTATAAAATAATAGACAATTCAGTTCCATCAACTTCAGATGGCTTTTGGAATGCAAATTTCAACTGTCAAGTCTTAATTAAAAACTACCAGTCAGCACTATTTAAAAAGTGGAAGAGAACTAAGTGGTAGGTTGTTGCAGAAAATGTGCAAGTTGCATGCTAAAAGAAATAGGTAAGGTGACAGGTATATAATTATGATCACATGAAGTGAAGGACAAGAAACAGTCTACAGTTCCTGAAGAGGTGGGACTTCAGCAATCTTCAGTGTAGTAAGGGGTTCTTCAGACAGAGTTAATTTGTTATTCCATTTATTTCAAAGGAGAGTCTCCTTCTATGCCAAACCTCTGTGAGCCTTCAAAACTGGTGACATGGTCTGGGTGGGGTTCACACGTAAAGAGATTAGTGTGAACACAAATGCTTGTGTTTCATGCATCAGTTAGGGATGAGTTTGAGGCATAATGTTCAGTTCAGGTGTTTAGCAGTTTCTGTTCAGCAGCACATCACAGCTGTGCTATAATCCCTCATTTAAGAGAGAACCAGCAAAACTGAATCAAAGGCCCACTGCAGTTGATGATCTGAAGGCAATGATCTTCAGCATCTTCTGCAGGTTTTAAACCAGCAAAACAGATCTCATCTGTATGCTACTAAAAATGTAAAGTTCTGGGTAAAGGATCATTTTTGCTACCTATGAAGAAACCGCTCAGAAATCCCATTCAGTGCTCCTTAAGACTATGATACTAGTGTTACAAGCCTTAACACCATCCTCTTCCCAATAGCTACGCAGAAGGTGACTTTTCTGCGCAAAGATTTTTCTGGTTGAACGTATCTGTGTGAGGCCACAGCAGTGTTGTCTTTGCCGAAGTTTTGCAGGACACATCCTCTGACCTTCACCCACTGCTGCAGTTGGTGCATAAATGCACTCAGGCACTGTGTCCTACACCCCAAACCCGTGTTTGCAGTCCATTCTCCCCTGTATGTCCATATAGTAGGCACTTTCATGACACCCGTAGTGTCAGAATGGTTACAGAAAATGAAGAAACCTTACAAAGAGGAGGCATCACTGGTAAACTTCAAAAAAATTGTAAGAAAGCAGTGCCAATTCAAACTTTGAATTTTCTGACTTTGTCAGCTTAAGGCTGAGCATGAAAAAAAAAAGGTGATCTTTTTTATATTTAACCTGAGAATTTGCCTAAGAAGGCTTAACAGTCAAAGCTCAATTTTAGAAGTAGCATCACGCTAAATGAACCTTCTTCCTCTCCCCCTGTCAGAAAACATCAGCCTTTAAATCTCAGCAGGTTTGGAATACTGAGTCTCCCGGATAATACATAATCAGTACTGAAGAGGAATAGTGTGTTAGCTACTCAGACATGTCAGAAAAGAATCTTTGCTTAGAAATTTTTCACATTTATGTAGTCTATACCTTACACACTTGACTGATTATTCATAAAGTAACATTACACTACTTTAGTAGTTTTTACTGTTAGTTTTTAGCAGCGCTGCCCATACCCAGGGTCTCCCCCTACGTTGCCCGTGGTCCAGGACCCCATATCAGCCTGCCGGGGCCATCAGTTCCTGCCCCAGTGATGTCACAGGATGTTGGTCTCCAGCTCCCCACGGCCAAACCCAGCCCAGCCGTGAGCCCGACTGAGCCAGGCCCACCTGTGGGCCAACATCCCCATCCCCATGGCTTTCCTGTCAACGTCAGAGCTGTGTCTGACCCTGGATCCCCTCATCAGGCCTCACCCTGACCCCCCATTGCCCTCCTTGCTAGTGCTACATAGTCTCCAGCATCTATCAGGGCTGACCTGAGCCCCATTCTTTACCCGTTTTGCCCACCTGGCCCCTGGAATACCTTAGGATGGCCAGGTACCTTCCCCACCATGGTTATGACACTCAATTCCTAGTTTCCATCCTTTAGGGAGCAGCTGGATCCTGCTGCTCCGTGGCAATTACACTGCAACACGAATGCTACAATCCTTAATTAAATTAAATTCAATTTTCTGTATGCTCATGTTGTATTGGGGGGAAAAAAAAGAGGGAAAGAAAACAGAGGCTACTGCAATTCCTACCTCCTCATGTTTGTTGGTTTTACTTACTCCAAGATCTTTGGTACATTTATGAAGAAAGGATGGGTTACCTTGGGAAAGATGATTCAATTTGAAATAAAACTTCTTAGATGGAATCAATGTTGTGTCTTCTTTAGCATAAGTTTGGACTGTGTACAGTGACTGATCTTTTATTGCCACTATCAAAATGAGTGCAATGATTTCAGAACTCTCTAAAATCAAAATAAATGAAATTCCACAAAAGGTTGGATGCAAATATTGTCCTACAGGGTGGTAAGTAGCACTGAATTCCCACTTGTCAGAAAGGTAAATAAAATCAGTGAGCTTTTAACAGATACATTATTTCATTACGTGACAGTTAAAGCACAGTGTGAAGTCTAAACAGAAATCAGACATGGCACCTGCCAACGCTTGTTGAGCTGTGTGTGTTTTTTTCAAGCTCATGATTTAAAATCTTAAGAACTGGAATAATAGTTCTTCAAGATTTTAAAGTATTTTTTATCTGAAAAATCCCCTGAGAAACTAAGATTTGCATTTGCCAACATGCTTGTTGTTTTTGATTGCTCAAGTCCTCCATGCTGTGTCTTGGTTTCCTGAAGTGTCAGTTGCTATACTGTAAAAACATTGGAAAGGCTTCCCCTGAACATTGCGGCACTTAATACTTCTCTTTCGTATGATGACCTAGACCGTATTGTTCCCTGATGGCTACAAAAACCTCACAGGACACTGCTTAGCTCAGCTATCTGCTGGCCAAACCATTGTCATGTTGTGCAGTTTGTGTTGATCAGTTTGGTGGGGTTCAAGAGACATGACATCCTGGTAAATCATATCCAAATTTCAGTTGGTAACTACAAGTGTCTGTTCCTTTTCACTCTATAATGGACGTGAAAGCAACTAGTTCAGGTGGATTCACCATTGTAGACCTCTGAAGTTAATGAGGTGAATCCTACACTTAATTTTCTTGTACTCTCCATCTGTCTTTATTCTCTGTTCTCCCAGCATCAATACAAGCATCTTTCAGCTAAAGCAGACATATCGATCTGAACCTTCTCTGTGGACATAAAAGGGACGTGGTAGGAACAGCCTTCTAATGGCACCCTTCATAAGTGGAAAAGGGAACATGGCCTCTTTCTTCTCCATGTTCAGACTCGCAGCATCCTATATTTTTTGGTTGTTGTTATTATGGTAATACTGAAATAAGCTGGAATTTAGTTGTTTGTTATGAAAGTTCTGCCGATCCTACCTCTCCAATCATTCATTATTGCTTTAAAAAATTCTCTGTAAAAGGAAATTTAGCTTCTACTATTTCAGTAGGTCAGGTAGGAAGAATGAATGCATAAATGTTAGGTCCTACCTACACTTAGCTCATGCTTAAGCTTCTCCCAATCCCTGAAGATTGTAGAATGTTTTCAAATTAAACTATTTTCCTAAATTCCCAAACTTCTAGCCGGAGACCTAGAAAAAGTACAACACACTCTGGATGTTATTGGAAAACTGGACAGTATTCTGTTTAACTTAAATATTGTGGTAATTTATTTTCACTGAATTTTTTGAAAGTGTCTGGCAGTGGTGGGCGGCACTGAACTGGATCACTCATTAGCTTAGATGGTGTGACAGTGAAGATTGGGACTACTAAGGAAGATAGCTGCAATATAGCCCTTTGTCCCCATGGGCTGGTGGGAGCAGGCTTTTTAGATCCATGTCAAAAGTATTGGTAGCCTGTGCTGGAAAAATGCATAAGAAGAAAAACTTACCTCAAAGATTATTAAATCACTTTTTCCTTGTGCTGGACTCCTAGAGAAAAATGAATTGCAAGTTTCTGGGTTAGAAAAAAATATACCTCAGAGGACTTTTTGACCAATATCTGAATTACGGAGGTCTGTAATGCTGCACCCTAAGGCAGGCAGTATGCAACAGGAGGGGCTGCAGTTGTCAAAAGTCTTCAACATGTCTGTGGTTCATCTCCTTGTGAGTTTGAAAGCTGGAGATCCTTGTGAGTGGCTTTGTAATACAAGCAGTCACTTACTTAAAGAGAAAGAAATTGTCTGTGCTAACCATGATTAATATTCTCCTGGATAGGCTCTTCTTCACCTCTTGAAAGTCTAAAAAAGTCTGTATTTTAGTTAGACTTGAGGAAAAGATGACATAAGGCTGTGTTCTTTCTTGTAAATAAAATATACCTAAGACTGCTTTTTGATACTGGTGTGGAACAGCCCACATCTGTACCATGTATGCTTTCCTTCTCCAAAACAGGGTGGCCACAAAAAAATTGTCCACCTAAACGTTGTCCAGAAGTTATTTTTTATTAACTCTGTTGATACGGAACAGAATCATGCCCTGAAAAGTATTACCTCTGTAAGATGAGTTCCTGTGTCCAGGACTGCCTCCTAACATAATTTCATTAATTAAAAAGTCTGTAACTACAATGTATTTTTACAGACAATGGATCTCAAATAACCCCAGTTTCTGAGAAGTTTTCTGGTTTTGTCTCTTTTCCTAGAACACCAACATTTCAGAAAGAGGGCCTTTTCTTTCCTCTGTGTGTGTTCAGATGATACTATGTGGGGTCCTGGTCAGTGATGGGGACTCCTGGGAGATACCAAATTCTATGGATAATAATCCAAGAAGTATTTCCGGTAGAAGAGGCAGTGCAGATTTCCTGAAACCTTACTCACCTGCTAACCCTCATATGAGAAAGAAACTTATGGGTTCAGATTTGTCCTTGGAAAGTTTATTTGCATCTGCAAAGAATGAGAGAGGAAAAAAAAGGAAAAGAGGCTTAGTTTTAATGACCGGTTTGTCGTTATTTCCATCCATCTGCAAAAACAAATTAAGATCTGTACTTTTACTGTTTCCCTCCCATGGAGAAGAGAAATATTTAGTTCTATAAATATTTGGCTGGGCTCAGCCACCTGGAATAGCTTGCAGAGGAGGAAATAAACTCCAGGAGGCCAGATCTTCTCTTAGTACCTGGTTCACTGTATTGGACACAGAAATATTGTGACAGATTTCCCAGGGAAATTCAGGGAATGTTAGTACCAGCAGGTGTGATATGCGCTCTCACACTATATGGCATAGCTCTGTTATGGAAGCTGCACCTGCCTCTGTGTGCAGCCAGGTTTGTGGGTGGGATTCATCTCACTCCAGGTTAGGTGTCCACATATTTAGTCTCAGCATCAGAGACAAGCTTCCATTTGCAGCCAATTGGGAGAGTAGTAGGCATTTTAGAATATGATTTGTCTGATTTGTTTCAAATATCTACTCAGAATTAGATTAATTTCAGTCTAGAAATACCTACTTTTCTCTATTTATTACAAAGAAAGCCTAGAGTGACCAGTTCACACATGGGCAACTAACCTTAATCTGTTGAATGCCATCCAGTTTCGTAAGAAATATTTTAGATGCTGCCATCAAGCTTCAACTGTGGTAACCTTGATGACTTTTAAAAATTGATTTACTGTTCAGGACTGGGTAGAAGGTTAATATTTATGGTTGTCTGTGTGACAATTTCTTGTCTGAGAATTCAAGGAGAAGCAAGGATGTGTCATGACTTTTTAAAGATACCAGCTGTAGGGAGAAATTAGAGAGTCATATTAATATATCACATTTATCCTATGGCCATTTGCAGTGGGTATGACCCTTGGGCAGAAGTTGTCACAAGAAAAAAACATTCATTTCTCTGTAAAGGATATTCAGGTCTTATATTCCTGCAGGGTGAAGTTTCTTGATAGGATTTGGGACAGAGGCCTTACTCTCTCAAGGCAAATGTACATCCTGAAAAAGCATTTCCCATTCAATGAGTTCAGGTCCTTACTGGTCCCTGTTGCTGACGTGGCTTAAAGCCACAAGGAAACAATGCCATGTTATTCAGAGAAGAGCTGGCTGAATATGTTTGAGTTGCATAATTTACTCAGAGCATTTTGCAGGCATATTTGAATGTATTGTTCACTGGGTTTCCCCTTCCTCCCATCATTCATCCAGTTCATGAAATGAATAATTTGGGATTATATAGTATACTGCAAGGCTTTGTCAACACATTTCAGAGAATATTTCATGTAAACTCATTGTATGTTATTTGCTTGGGTTTATAAACACACCAGGAAAAAAGGAAATAAAAAAGGGTGATACAAGATTTTCCTGCTGCTTAGATACTAAAGATGAAGGACAATTGGTGGAAAGGAAAGGAAAGGAAAGGAAAGGAAAGGAAAGGAAAGGAAAGGAAAGGAAAGGAAAGGAAAGGAAAGGAAAGGAAAGGAAAGACAGAGTACATACTAGTGCAGTGTAAGTATTGTTCTGTCTGTAAGTTTATTGAGAAAAGGAAGTTTATTGACACCTGACCAACACTGGAAGTGGTCCAGTGTTTAAATGGGCATTCAGGATTCACTGAGGCAGAGCTCACACTGCCTTGTAAACCTTGATGTGATTCATCTTAACGTTTGGCTTTGGCATGTGTGGTGGTCTCTCCTCAACACATAAAACACACCTATAGGTTTCATGAGCAAAGACCTGGCTTGATTTTAAAACCTCTGAGGTTTTATAGTGGACTTTGGCTTAGATCCTGAAATAAATAAGCATGAGGTAGGACTCGAGGAGCATCTGTTGTGTGCAGCACAACATTGGGGTGGGAGGAGGTAGGCGGAGGACAGAGATCTTCCTGAAAGACATCACTGCAGTTTTTTTCTCTTTTGTGTGCTGCTGGGGGAGCAGTTTAACAAGAAAAACATGCAGGCAAACAGTGCAGCAGATGGTGCAACCTACTATTGAGGAAACATTTCAAAGGGTAACAAAATATGGTTGAAACCAGCTTACAGTTTACACACTGAATGCAAAACCGAACATGCTGTTTTCAGCAGGCTGTAGCTGTTTTCATTTGTTGATGCCAAGTGCTTTGGGGAGCTGAAGTTCCAAAGTGGTTAGTGCAGCAGCAGGAATCCCTGTAACTGTGTAGACTTGACTCAGCTGGGTAGGTAGGGTAGGACTGCATTCTTACCTGCAAATGGGCTTTAGTACGAGCAGAGGGATCCCTGAGGGGTAGTTCCAGTGTGATTTCCTAAAGTTTATCCTCTCTTACTCTTTCTGTCTAGGTGCCACTAATAATTTCTAACCCTAGGAGATTTTGATAAATATACAGAAATGGTAAGGAAAATCTCATAAAAGGAAAAAAAAAAAAAAAGAAAAAGAATCCAGAAGAAGCTGTGGTTTCCCAATAAATCATACAGTGTTTCCCTAAAAAGACAGGTTAGAAAAAACATTAAAGGTCTTTAGCTAAATTATGAAGTTTTTATCTATCCTAAACTTTGGGTATGGATAAAGGAGAAGCAAGCAGAGATCACTAATCACATATATATAGCATCAGGGTCAGGTAGGAGCAAAATCAGAATGGGCAACACAGAACGAACTGTAGCTAGCAAGAGAAATTGGAGGTAACAAGAAATCATTCCTTGGCTGGATTAGTAGCAATAGAAGGCCCAAAGGAAAGTGTCAGACACTCATTCAGTGAGAAAGAATAGCTACCACTAAATGGTGTAAGAAAAACTGAACAGATAAAGGATGGGGTTTTTTCACTGTTCGTTTTAAAGGTTACTTACAACAAGTGGCAAACTCACTACTAGCAGCAATGGTTAACAGATCAACCTAGAACAGAAACAGATCATGTCTGACAGCATTTTGTTTTCCAGTTTGTCTGGGTCTTCTGACCCTGATCTCAGTATGGGCTGAAGCCATCTCAGAAACATTAGAGTTGTTTGTGAGAACTTGTGGAGAACATAGCAGGTACTGCTGGAAAGGAGCAATCTTAAAGTGTAACTGTATAAAGGGAGAAAAAAAGGAAGTGTAAATTTGTAGACCAGTCAACTTCACTTCAAATCCTAAAAAAAATCAGAGACAAATAGTCAGAAGTGTCTTGCCAGCAGTTGAAAGATAACAAGGAGGAGAGTAGCAGCAAAGATCAATTTGCCAAAGAGAAGATATCTTGTCAAATCTATCTAATTTGCTTTTGTGAAAGAATAACAGATCATGTAGACAAAGAAGAAGCAATAATGATATAGAATCATAGAATCATAGAATGGTTTGGGCTGGAAAGGACCTTAAAGATCACCAAGTTCCAACCCTCCTGCCATGGGCAGGGATACCTCCCACTAGACCAGGGTGCTCAAATCCTCATCCAGCCTGGCCTTGAACACCTCCAGGGAAGGGGCATCCACAGCTTCCCTGGGCAACCTGTTCCAGTGTCTCACCACCCTCATAGTGAAAAATTTCTTCCTAATGTCTAGTCTAAATTTACCCTCTTTTAGCTTATACCCATTACCCCTTGTCCTATCACTACACTCCCTGATAAAGAGTGCCTCCCCATCTCTCCTGTAGGCCCCCTTCAGGTACTGGAAGGCTGTTATTAAGTCTCCTTGGAGCCTTCTCTTCTCCAGGCTGAACAACCCCAACTCTTTCAGCCTGTCCTATAGGGGAGGTGCTCTAGCCCTCTGATTAATTTTGTGGCTCTCCTCTGGACTCTCTCCAATATATCTTGTTTTCACTAAGGCTTTTGACATGGCCTTACACTGCATTCTTGTAAGCAAACTGGGGAGACACATCAAAAGTAAAATTACTGTTGGAAAAGAGTGTAGAGTGACTGGCACATAACCAGACAGAGTTATCACTTTTTCCTGGTCCAACTGCAAGATAATTCCTTTCACTCTGCCTTGTTAATGGCATAAATTACATAATCAAATCAAGTCTATTCTTATTAAATCCATGGATGAGATCAAGCTTATAGAAATTGCAAATATGTCAGAGAGCAAGACTAAAATTCAAAATGATCTTCACAAATTAAAGAAACAGTTTTAAAGAAACCAGGAAACAGACAGAAATATTCCACCTTTTCTTAACAGAATTTTGATCAAAAGTAATTAATAACAATAAAATTGTTATTTTCTCTTTAAAATTTATTAGAGGCTGAAAACTATGGGGAAAGAGGCAGCAGCAACAGGAAATAGCTATCAGGTGAAACTAGAAGAGTGGAAACATTGAAAGGTCTAGAGAAGTGGAAGGATGAAAATTCTGAAATAATCCAGAAATGCTATCTTTAAATAAACTCTAGCAAAAATATTAACAATCTATTTTTGAACGGAGATGAATGCTGAAAGCCATCAAACACAGGTTTAAGTGTCAGCCGTCCTGTTTTAAAGCAGAATGGACACTGTTAGGTCCTGCCACATTCCTTCCATATTTTCTATTTATTTTATAGGTTCTACTTATTTAAATTATATTTATTTATACTATTTAAATTTGTAGAATGATCTGTAAAATACATGGAAACTGATGGATCCTAGTTTCTTTTGACAATTTTCTGAACATTACTATTCCTATTGCGTATTGACAGATTCCCACAGGGCAGAACATCATTAATTGAATCTAATGAATATGGCTGGAGACTTATGTACACTGGAGACAATAGATAAAACAAACAGATACACATCGAGACTTTTGTGGATATTAACAGCAGGAACGTCCATCAACAGAAAATTTCATCATGGCTACAATTTGCATATGCAAACACCAGGAGCTCTGGAGAACTGATATAATAACAGTAGGCACACACTGTAGGAGAGCATGATCTTACGGGTCTATGGACAACTTGTATGGCAAGAGACGCAGAAAACGTTGAGACGGAAAATAAGTAGTAACATTGAAAGCTCAGTATATATCAGGCACTGTTATATCAGTTTTATTCTGGATGCCTCATTGAAATAGTTGTGTATGACTTGCACATTGATAAAACTGTGATTAAGGGACAGTTGTTATTTGATCCCTAAGACATATGTTACTGGAAAAGAGAGTAAATAGACAGACTGCCTTTCTATTGATGATGATATTTTGGAGTGAAAAGAGCTTGCTCTTATCCAGTTCTGTTACCAGAACCTGTCAGAGTTTAGACTTCCACAGAGGCAGGAAATAGTTAATACTGGTTAATTTTTAGTTATTCTCCTCAATATTTCTACTTACAGAATGATTTGATGGATGAAGGGATCATTATGAAGGCATCAGGAAGAGATCATGACCAGAAAGGATCATTACAATCACCTTGTCTTGGGTGCTTTGCCATTTACTGAGTTGAATTTCATCAGCTGAGAGAGGAGAAAAGAGCTGGAAATGTCATAGCTGTCTCCATACAGTTAAATGAGAAAAGCAGAAGGACTAAATCCTGTCCTGCATGTCAGCGGTCACGGGCTGGTTCAGGTCCACAGTTTTATGATATTCCTGCAGGGCAGACAGTCGGGGTCTCTGCTGTTAATGGGATGTTACATACCCTTTGGCTGTGGGTTTCCTCTGGGCCCCACATATGTGTCACAGTCTCCTCAAACACTAAAAAACTACCTCAAAATGAACTTCTTAATTATTTTCTTCTTTTAGCAGAATAGTATTGCATCAGGTTTGATGTTACTTGGGAATTCTGGGTTCCTAATTGAGGGATTTGTGTTCACAGGAGTTTGTTTCTTCTGCTCTCTGTATTTACCTTTTCAACCACAAGAAAAAATATAAAGAAAAATGTATTCATACAAGGTGATTATTCCTCAATTCTAAAAGAAAAAGAATCCACAGTTTTCTGCATAATCAAGTTTTTTGTAACTACTTCAGAGGGCTGTTTGCTTGTTTGTTTGTTTTTATAAACATGTCACTCAAGTCCTTGTTATCCTTATTGTGTGCAATACAATACTGCACAGTTTGACTGCTCAGTCTTGGGGTGGAATAGACAGTGGCTGTTAAAAGGTGGGATTTTGTTCAGAAAATAAACAAGGCTGTGCATCAGGCTATCTAATAACACAGAAGAATAACTAGACCATGAAATAGCCATAGAAAAAAAATTTTGTAGAAAGTGTAGTACTGTGAAAAAACACTAACTTTGATAAGAATATTGTACACGGAGGTTATTTCAGATTTACTGAATACAATGAAATGGAATGAGGTAGCGAAGGAGAGATAGACCTTTCAGAGAAAAACTATACTGTCCATAAAGAATGTTTTGCTAATAAACACAGAAATAAAACAGACCAGTGTGAGTGGTCTGTTATAAAAGGTTATAAATAAGACCAGGAGAAAGAAATAAGTTTTTTGGAAGCCTAAAATAGCAGAACGGAAACGTAAAAACAGTGTATATTGATCACAGTTTAAAAGTATGACAATGCGTTAAAGAAAGATTATGGTAGTAAATGTATAATAACTTGTACTTTTCCTTTGAAAGAATTACAGTGTTGTTTAGTCAAAACTTTGGCAGGTAAACAAAAAAATCCTGCTCAGTCTTCAGCCTTCCCAATCTGCTTTTATCCACCTGCTATCTGTTCTTTCACACTGCAAGTACAAACTCCTCACAGCAGTGAGCACCTTTTTGTTCACATTTCTACAGTGCAAAGGGGGCTTCTTCACCATTACTTCTTCTCGTCAGTATCTTACAAATGAAATACGTACAGAAAAAGAATCAAAGGTTGGTATTTCCAAAGCCACAGTAGGCCATGCTCAAGGCAATCCTGAGATGAATGCTTAAATCAATCTTTTGTCTTAAAAAGGAAAAGAACATTTAAACTAAAACTGAGTATTTCCTTAAGTGACAGAACAGATTGTTCTGAGTGCCTGATTCTGATGTACCCGTTACAGACAAAAAATATGACTCACTGAGAATCTTATGTACACCTATAATGAAAGTAATAATGCAAAAATATTGTGAATGTAACGAGTTCTCACAATGCCAATTTAATATTTGTCAGATAACATCCTGGGAGAACATCTTATTGAATTTTGATACACTGCAGTCCCATATGAATCTTATTCCTGATTCTGGACAGATCAAAATGATAGCATTTGGTCTCTACATACTGCTTCCCCACAAATAGAGTTGGGATTTTCACTGTTCCTTAGTGGCTTATGCTCAATATTAAATTGACATAACATGTGCTAAGACCACTTCCCAGGACAAAGCACAAAATGCTCAGACTTGCTATTCTTAAGGTTTTTCTGTTTCCCTTAAGCTGAAGCTCAAGACTGTTTTACGGGAGCTATAGAGCACCTGTTATTTTTAAAGCATTGTCCTGAAGACAGAGGATGCAGAGCAGACAACCAAAAGGGTCAAACAGATTCTGCAAGAGAGAACATACTTTTGTGCCCGTGATTCAGACAGACTCCAGATGTCAGATATCTTTAAGATTAACTCCAGACAGTGAAGAGCTCCGAAGCCTGCGATTTCTCTGTACGAAAGATGCTGGAAAAGTTGATAAGAGGTGGGGATTAAGCAGCATTTCAGAAATATTTAGTATGATAAAGAGTAGGCTTGAGTTCAAAAGTGGGCAACTGCTTCAGAGGAACTCAAATTCTTTGAGACCATTTCTGAGTAAAGAGACAAGGGTAAAACAGACATGATTTATTCACATTTCAGTAAAAGGGTTGGTATTTTAACAGACAAAAGACTCCAACCCCCTCTCCCTATGCTAATATTTTTTTTTGTAAAAAATAATTGATATTAGGACTCTTTAAAAATCTAAAGAGGAAGAAAAACTGTAATTATTACAGGGCTATAAGGAGGTTCACAAGGAAGATTTGGAAGGGTGAGCAGTGATACATGCGCACAGTCCAGTGCTAGTCACTTGCAGATCTTATGTATAGATACGGCAAATATTTTCTTAGGGAGGGAGATAATACATAGCAGTGAAATCACTGGCACTTCCGCATGCCATCCTCTCTGAAGGCTGAAGGACTAACCGAGACTCCTAGCTGCAGTAATGGGTGGCCACGGCCCTGCCACTTTTGTACCCAGTACACTAACACCTTCCCTGGACTTACCTTTCTGACTGGTGGAGGACCATCACAACAGTGGAGTTAAAGGAGAGGGGAACAGGAAGAGATACATCTTAACTATTTTGTCTTTATCATAGAATCATAGAATGGTTTGGGCTGGAAGGGACCTTAAAGATCATCGAGTTCCAACCACCCTGCCATGGGCAGGGACACCCTCCACTAGCCCAGGTTGCTCAAATCCTCATCCAGCCTGGCCTTGAACACCTCCAGGGATGGGGCATCCACAGCTTCTCTGGGCAACCTGTTCCAGTGCCTCACCACCCTCACAGGAAAATATTTCTTCCTAATATCTAGTCTAAATCTGCCCTCTTTCAGTTTGAAACCATTACCCCTCATCCTATCACTACATTCCCTACTAAAGAGAGCCTCCCCATCTTTCCTGTAGACCCTTCTTTATCCTTGAGGCTGCAAAGTTAGTTTTTGCCTATGCTAGTGAGAAGACTTAAGCCATCTGTAGTTCTGCGTATGCTCTGATCTAACCAGAACATCACTAAGCAGTTCAGTACCAAGGCCAGGATAGGAAAATCTGGAGAAAGTCGAGATATGTTTGCTGAGATTTTGCAACACAGTGAGGTTGGCTGCCTAATGCAAACCCTGAGTAGTGGTAACATGATCTCAGTCTCAGCAGTCCTACCTCTGTATCATGATAGGTAGCAATCTGAGCAATGCAGGACACCAGTTCTGGATGTCTCGTTCTGAGCTGGACACAAAAACCTAGCCCAGTTGGCATTCAACATGAGATTAAGAAACCTAAATTTTAATATCCCCCATATAGGGATACACACATGTCTAAACTCCCCAACGCGTATGGTCTTCAATGGAAGTCTTATTTCAGGTCTCTGCACATAGGCATATAGTACCAGTTGAAACAAGCTAAGGGTATCAGCTGGCCCCTGTGTTTTACTCCACAATGACAGATATCTCCCATAGATCTTGTGTCATAGCTGCCAGGATTGTACAGATGTTTATAAGCCTCTATGGAAGGTTAAATAGTGCTAGAAACAGTTTGGGCAATATTTTTGCGTCTCTAGTCAATACAATCAATGGAGTATAGAAAGTGATTCATCTAGCTCATCAAATGTAGGTGTCGACACTGATAGTAGTTGGAGCTTGCATGTAGACTCCAATGCTGTAGACATCTGAAGTCAACTGTTTGTACCTGGCATTGAATCTCATCCCTAAAGTTACATGAGATTAATTCCTTCCAAAGAGATGAGAATTCAAATCTCTTCTCAGCTTTGGCACTGACCTAGGTCAGCAACAAGCTTTTTAGCAAGTGCAAAAGGTAAATATGTGTACATGACCCACTGAAGCCAATATTTAAGAGCTAGCCTGATGAAAGAGAGAGAGTTACATCAGGATCTCTGGATGGAACAGGTATGTTATGCAATAATTACACACACAAGAGAATGACAAGAGGGCGTCTAGAGCAACTGGTATTTTCTTAATAGGTTTATGATATTCTTATGAAAGATACGAAATACTGTTATTGTGTAAATTTAAAAACTAATTCTGTTGAATCTGGTCATATTCAAGCCTTGTTGGAGGTACTGTCATGAAAATTTACCCTTTGTTTTATAATAAGTTACTGTGAGGACACATACCGATATTATTTTTTATTAAAAATTCACTGTTTTGCAGAACTCTATCTTGTCGATGCTATGGAGGGGTTACAATGGGAGATCCTGTCCTTTTGCATAGTATACGTTACTACTGACTGCGTTACTTCAGATAAGTGTTTTGGATGCATCCAATGATCCCTTACAGATCTGTTGTGATATATTGAGAACTTAAAGAAATTACCCTTTTCTAAAATAACTATAGTTTTGATTTTTTCATAAGTTGGGATAAAAAAAGAGAATGGAAAATAAGCAAAACTGGAGCTTATATATGTGGGAGGCACTGAAGAATGAAACAAATAAGACTGCTTAGTATTTAAAGTGAATAAAACAGAAGAGGGGTTATGAAGAAGACCAGCTTACTGTTGCCTATAGATAATATGCAAAAAACCATCTGCAAATAATGGCAAGAGATAGTAGAAATAGAAAGGAAAAGAAGAGATACTCGTGTCAGCTTCCTGGAGGCTCGAGTCTGGAATATGAATCATCAAATCATCTCTGGCTATACAATAAGGCACTACTAATTAAATCCAGTTTTAAGACCTGAGCCTACAGGCATTGCTTAACAACACTCCCACTGAAGCTAATCGGAGTGTCGATCAAATAACCGTGCAGCCCCGGGCCTTCAGAGGGGCTGTGCTATGATGTGCCAAGGGTCAGCCTCCTCTGACCTGTTTGCCAGAGTTCCTCAAAATTGTTCTTAGACAAATTCTTGAGTCTGTTTTGTCATTGACTCTTCAGTCCAAATACTCTACCCCAGGTTTGCAAAAATATGCAACATTCATGACCGTTTGTGTGGCTCACATGCTGTCACCTAACATACCAAATAAATGCCTCAAAATAAGATAATGAGAGTGCATATGAACAGAGGTTGAAGCAGGTATTTTGAAGGACATCAAGACATTAATATGAACAGGAAAAAAATGTGCGTACAATAGATGCGCACGCCTGAACCCTGTGTTGGTTCCCGTATGAAGATAATTCCATTTTTGCCAGACCTCCCATGTTTGTTGTGGTGGGGAGGTGGTTCAGGCAGTGAACACAACAAATAGTTTATAACTCCTCAGGTGAAAATGTGACCTGAGAGCTTGATCTGAACTGATGATTCCCCTGAGTTCACAGATTCTTTTAATCATCATTAGGAAAGTACCTCTTTTTTCCAAAGTACTATTTTTGTAGCCTTAGGAGAGAGTTGTTTTGCTTACAAAAAATCAGTGAACATTCTCTGACAGTTTCAAAACACAACAAGCTTGGAAAAAACTGTTAAAGTGTATCACCATCAATTTCAAAAACCAATACATTTTTTCCTGATCTCTAGCTCAAGAGCATTTATCCCGCTGAGGGATTACTTTTATTTTTCAGCTGTGACTCACTGAACGTATGACAGAGTCTTGTTTCTACAAATTTATTGAGGCTGAAGAAGATGTTAAAAACAGACAGGCACCTGGAAATGCCAAAAGTGGGGAAAAAAGAGCAAATATAATTTATTTCAAGGGGAGCCATGGCATAATGCCTGATTCCCCAAGTGTATAAAACAAATATAATAATTCTCCTACTCCTCTACTTCCCCCTCTTAAACTTTCATATGAGCTTAGAGGATAAAGTTTATTTATTGGTCTGGTAATAACATTAATATCCCTGAAATGCATTTTTGAGAAAACTGGCAGGAGATGTCATTAGCCTTCTCATACATCGATTAAGCTATTAACTCGCTAGAGTCATACTCCTGAACTGTAACATTTGTTTATAGACAAACTAATTAGTGTGTGGGGAGTTTGTATCTAACCAGTCAGGAAATTTATAGGTTTTAATTTCCTGGCATCAGTATCACTAGCTATTGTGATAAAACTTTTGGAAGAAATACAAGGAGTGCCCTTTGAAACAAAGTTGGTGCAGCCGAGGTTTTTGTCCTGATGATTTTAATGTTGGATCCAGGTATACAATGGATGAAACTGGGAATTCTGTGGTGGCCAAAAGTTCTCATATGTTAAGTACGTGAGTAATCCAGTCTTCCTACAATAATACCTTTAAGTACATATTTAACTCCTATTATTTTCAGTGGGATTTAGCCACATGCTCAAGGTTAAACACATACATTTTTCTTTGACCAGAGGTGCATTGTATGATTTAGCCAAGGCTCTTTATTCATGGAAACTGAGGATGCTCGATATCTTAACATTTGGTCTCCTAGTAAAACATCTGTCCTTTACCTGCTTATGCATACGTCTGCATTGCAACCTCCTACTTGTACAGCTAATGGAAACAGGCACGTGATGAGGTGTGATCTTTGGCCAAGGCAACAAAGCCTCTTAATGTTGTTGTAGTCACATTGACAAAAACGTCTTCTTTTTTTGTTGTTTTTTTTTTTGTTTTGGTTTGGTTTGGTTTTGTGTCCATGTAGCTTATTTCACTATCAGAAAGTGGAATAAAATGTCCAGTATTCAGGTTTGCCAATATAGCTTAGTACTTATTAGAAGAGTTTTGTGTCTGTCACGTGCCAAGGTCATTATAATCAAAAAAGTGTTTTTAATTGGGGAATTAGCTTCCATAGTTCCAGGTTTTAAAATATTTTGGGAGACAACAGAGCAGATAACTAAGGGAGAGAAGAATATTCTAGGTTATTTGATGAATTCTTAATGTTCTGTAAAATTGTGACGCTGGTCCTGTGTGCAGAAATAATTATGGATGTGCTGTGGTGAATCTAAAGAGATCTGGAAAGCTAGTACAACTAGGTGGTCTAGAAAAATTAAGGATGGTTCTATATATCAACCAGGAGGGGGAAGATTACATCAATTATGTGTTTACTGTCTAATATATGCATTAGGTGGGTGAAGAATTACTGCTGTCTCCTTATACTTAACAAAGGAGGAGACGTGAATGTATTACTGAGTTCACTAGAAAAACCTAATTTGAATAATAACTGGAGAATCATTTCACAGAGATAGAGGCATGCAGAAGTTAGGCACCTGTCCCTAACTGGTTATCTACAATTCCACTGAAGTCAGCAGTGGGTATGATGAGAGTACCTGTTATGGTTTTGACCCTGGTTAACAGCAAAACATCACAACAACCACTCACTCACCCTACCCACCCCCACTCCTGGGAATGGGGGACAGAAATAGGGAAAAGGGGCCTTTGGGTTGAGATAAGAACAATTTAATAACTAAACTACAATAAAATATAAAAGAATCATAATAATAATAATGATAATAGTAGCATATACAAATATACAAATGAATGATACACAGTGCAATTACTCACCATTTGATGACCAAGGCTCAGACCATTCCTGGCTGATGATCCCGGAGCAGAGAGAGTCCCAAAACCACAATCCCAGAAAGGAAATAAGAGCCTGAGCGTCCAAGAGACCGAGAGCTGACTGAGAGAGAAACATGACCCCGAGAAAGGGGCGACCCAGAGACAGAGAGAGAGTACTTCTGGACAGATTCTCATCTATATACTGGCCATGATGTGCATGATATGGAATAGACCATTGGCCAACTGGGGACTCAGTCCTAAACATAAGGTTGAATCCTAAGCTAGTATTTGGGGCTGTGCTCCCTCCCAGCTTCTCCTGCACATGCAGACACTGGCACAGCAGAGAAGCTGAAAAGTCCTTGACTGTCCTGCCAGCAACTATAAACATCAGTGTGTGATCAGCCTTCTTCTCAGCACAAATCCAAAACATAGACTCTTGCTAACTGCTATGAAGAAAGTTAACGCAGTCTCAGCTGAAAGCAGGACAGAACCTCTCCTGAAAATGAGTCATCCTGTGGCAGACAAGTCTTGAGAGGTGGGATGAATAGTCGTATGAAAATACCAATCTCTCTTGCCTGAACACAGAAGAAGTAGATGTGCTTGCTCTAACCTGAAGCCTGGCTTTTAGAAATATACGTGCCCATCACATTCGTTTTTAGTGTATTTTAGAGTCTTTGAGATCTAGGTGTTCAAAATCCTCTAGTGAGGCACAAGTCTCAGCAGATGAGCAGGGTGGGCAGAAGAAATCAGAGCTTTCTAAGGCACTCCCCAGTCTTGCACGATATATGGAATAAGTCTCCGGGATGTCCTGTGGGATGCAACAGCCGTATACTACTGATGCAGCCAATAGCTGCAGAAAGGAAGATGTTTCGGCATTTTTTCTATCTGGTGAAAGATTCATTCTGGGAATTACCTTCAGAGCAAAGAGATTGATAGAAATAAGGTGTTACTCTAGATACAATTTGCATTGGAGGAATATTTTCCTGGTTATATCAAAATATTTATTAACAGGTCTGATGAGTGCTTTAAGTCATCCAGATACTACTGACATAGCCAGGAGCACTATGTGCTGGTGCTAGAATTTGTGCCATAGGGTCAGCATCACTGCCATAAGATAACTTAATTGAAAAGTCATGCGACTTTGGGCAAATGAGATCAGAACCTTTGGATTTATTACTATTTTTACTGGTTTTGTAGGCAAGAATTTTTCACTAGACTTCCTTCTTTTACCAGTATCACAGAGAAATTTAAAAAGGATCTGAAGACAGAGGAAAGGAATCCTAGCGTGGATTATATAATATACAGAAAATGGAGTCATGTTCCTAAAATACTGCTATTCTTGTTCTAGCATCAGAGTTGCTTTCTGTGAAAGTCTCCTTGTTTTTGAGACTACTGCATCCTGTGATCCGATATTTATTAATGATGCATCAAAGATGAACCAGAAGAGAAAGGGAGAAGCTTGGGGCTATTTTGGACCCGATGAAAGATGATATTCTGGAAATTACCTTCACAGGAGAAGGATTTCTAGAGGTAAGGAGTTATTCTGTATATATGCTACGCATTGGAGGCATAATTTCCAGGAACCTTGCCTAGTTATACTAAATATTTATTAATAAGCTTGATAAATTCCTTCTGTCTACTAGGCTTTATTTCCTTACTGCTGTATCATAGCCTCTAGCAGAAAAAACTCAAAACTCAGCAAAGTGCTGAGCACCCTTCTCTCTAGCTTAGGTCAGGGCCCTGATTCTTGATTGCATTAATGAAACCTTCAGGGAAGGGAGGTGGACAATGACTTTGATAGAGTTGTTTGAAATTCTCTCTCATGTCAGTGGAAGAATGAGGACTGGGTGTTACAACTGTACCCCGAGGAAGGGTGGTCTCCAGATGGCTGTGCAGATGGTATGGTACACCTGCCACTACCATCCTGTCCACATAACTGCCTTATGGGCTTTCTGTGGGGTGCTGGCAGACAGCCTGCCTGGGTGTGCTGCAACATGTGATTTCATTTGAACAGGGTAAATACATGGAGACAAACCATTTCAGGGATGTGAGCTTTAACAGCACCCTGAATGGGTGCTTGGGTTTTTTTGTCTGTGCAACCTTCACTCTAGTAATGAAAATCTCCTTGATACCGTTCCTGCAGGTACCTGGCTCAGTTCGACATGTACAGGGTGGATACAACAGTTCATAGTTTGGCCTATTTTTCCTGGTCAAAAGTAGTTTGAGACAAGTCTCTCCAAGTTGTTACTCTCAGTAGTCATTCTTTTTTATTTTAATTTGGGAATGCATGCTCTCATAATGACTTTGACACTAATAGTGATTTTTATCATTAATGATCTGGATTTGGATCTTATTAGAAGATGAGATTTTTAGAACAATGTCAGTACAGTGCATTCAAAAGCTTTGCTTAAGAAAGTCAAAAAAAGGTGTTTAAAG
>WKFP01014393.1:547602-574274 GCA_011057875.1 Pterocles orientalis | reverse complement strand
GTTCATAGTTTGGCCTATTTTTCCTGGTCAAAAGTAGTTTGAGACAAGTCTCTCCAAGTTGTTACTCTCAGTAGTCATTCTTTTTTATTTTAATTTGGGAATGCATGCTCTCATAATGACTTTGACGCTAATAGTGATTTTTATCATTAATGATCTGGATTTGGATCTTATTAGAAGATGAGATTTTTAGAACAATGTCAGTACAGTGCATTCAAAAGCTTTGCTTAAGAAAGTCAAAAAAAGGTGTTTAAAGAATATGATCACCCAGTTTAAAAAAAAATAAAAAAGAAAATATTTTCTCAGAAGACTTTCTTTGCTGTGCTTTTCGTTGTGCTTGGATGTTTTTTGTGGTTTTTTTGTTTTTTAGTTAGGTTTTTTTTTTTTTCAGAGAGCTGCTTTTTCATCATAGTAATAGGAATGGTAAACGAATGATTGGAATTATTTTTCTGGCAATCAAAAAGCAATTATAACAATATGATTCAGACAACTGCATCCTATTCAAACATCATTTAGGCAACAGTTAAGACAGTTTTTATAATAGCTCAAGGGGGTAGATTGTCATGGAGTAATTCAGTCACTAAGAACAGGGTTCTTAACTTTCATAAGAGCAAATCTCTAATATTGGTCTCCAGATCAAGAGGCAAACAACAGAAAGAGCAACCATGATACAGCATGGAATATCTCCCAGGCTTCCTCATGGACCTTTGAAGGTACAACATGAGTATTTATATTTGAAGGAATAGCTTGTATTGAGTCATATCTATGGTTAAAATCAATGGAAATCTTCTCCTTGTAGATCTTTAATGAGTAATGCATCTGGTCCATGTTGTGTTGCACATTTTAAAAGAGGTTTAGAAGTCAGAACATTTGAATTCTGGTTCTGCTTATATTTCTGACTCCTTGGACAGTACTCAACATGTCATGCAAATTTTTCTGATGTGTGAGAGTTGATTAGACATGGGAGTCCAAGGATGTGAGCACCTTTCAGATTCCCTCGATGCATTCTGTCTCCATCTATCATACTGACTTCAGGAACTCGGGTGAATAATTCTCTATACACCGAGGATGAGCACTGTTTTCCCATTGCACTACTGACAAGGGCCAGATGTGGTTCCTTAAATACAGGCACCAGTGCCATTTGTGATACTCTGGGATATCCCAGAGAGCTGTATGTGAATGGCAGGTGAAGCCTGAGGAAGATAATGTCCTTCTGGAGAAACAGGTGGAGACCAGGCAAGATTCCTTGGGGTATGTCAACAACATGAAGCACTTATGTTAGTGAAGACGAATCAAGTCCTGAATAACTGACTGAACAGGATTGAATGGGATTGAATGGGACTGAATAGGACTAGCGTTTCCTAAATTTAGTTAAATGAACGCTAATTATGTAGTCTGAATTAGTAGTCCAAATTCCTGAATATAGAAATGCCTTACACTATGTTTCTGAAGTAGACTGTGCCTCTAGAAGACCACTGACAGTCAACCTTGCTTTGATATCTGGACAACTAGGGCTGAACTCACTCGCCCACACATCTACTGACATTTAAGAGGCACAAGTGTATCCTTCTTTGCCTTCAACTATCAATCTAGTAGGGCACAGATCTCTTTTAACCTCCTGTGACATTTCTGCCAGCCCCGTGCAGAAGTCTTTGATACCTTGGGACCTTTCATATGTTACTAGACAACTATGCATGGACAACAGTATCTGCCTCCTGATGTTTAGGGAGATACATCCTATGTCTGCTTTCTGATTGAAAGGACTTACTATAAGAAGCCTCATTTTCAGAGGATTAGCACCGGATATCAAGGGGAAAAAACAGATATTCAGCAGATTTGAAAGTCGTCGTATTTTGTTTAGGTTTAAGTGCTTAAATCTCTGCATGTCTGGTGAAAAGTGAGAGGATTGTTTACGGTGATAACCCTGAAAATGTGTACAATTTGTATAGTTTAACATTCCCAGAGGAAGCTACCCTGTTCCTCTGGAATTGTTTTCTATGTCAAGAAACACTTTAACAGGGTATTTTGTCACTCTAAATTGTCATCGCTGTACTGGTCACAGAAACTAATTAATTAATTGGGATAATTAAAGGTGCACTTGGGCTATAAATGATCATTTTCATGACTGTAGGAGTGTGTTATTGATTCAGGGCTATAAATGATCATTTTCATGACTGTAGGAGTGTGTTATTGATTCAGGGACCAAATTTTCTGCTGGGGTGAAGAGAGCAGAGAGAACAAACAACAGGAAAGAGAAGATGGCAGCATTAACATCCCTTTTACAGGTACAGTGAGATTTCTCTGTGAAAACATAAGTGACACTTACAAGGTCTGTTTCAGAACCAGTCTTTGGATTTTTTTTTTTTTGTCTGTTTCTTCATTTTGGTTTAAAAAGACTACTAAAGCTAGGCCTCCATTTGTTTTGCATTCCCATCTAGTTTTAGTTAAGCATTTTAACAGGGTTGGTAATTAGCAGAGCTGGGTGACATGCCAGTTTTCAGCATCTCAGATTAACCTTGCAGACTTTTTCTGTTGAGCTTTGGTCTCCCTGCCCTGACTTGCTCTAACCATATGTTTTATGATAAGCAGTAATAGCAATGGGACCCTGACACACAATTACTGCAGATGGCTTGAGACTGATGTCCCTGTCCACTCTTCCTCTGTGCCAGGGATTTATCTTTGAACACATGCCAATGCTTCAGTTACTATAGATAAACTCATCATTTTAGCTTGAATTCTTGAACTTCCAGTGAAAGACTGGAAGGCAGTACATGTCACTTGTGTCTTCACGAAAGGCAAAAAGGATGATCTAGGAAACTATAGGCTGGTCAGCCTCACCTAGATCCCTGGGAAGGTGATGGAGCAAATAATCCTGGAAATGATTTATAGAACAGAATAGAATAGAATAGAATAGAATAGAATAGAATAGAATAGAATAGAATAGAATAGAATAGAATAGAATAGAATATTCCAGTTGGAAGGGACCTACAGTGATCATCTAGTCCAATTGCCTGACCAATTCAGTGCTGACCAAAGGTTAAAGCATGTCGTTAAGGGCATTGTCCAAATGTCTCTTAAACACTGACAGGCTTGGGGCATTGACCACCTCTCTAGGAAGCCTGTTCCAGTGTTTGACCACCCTCTTGGGAAAGAAATGATTCCTAATGTCAGGTCTAAACCTTCCCTGGCACAGCTTTGTCATGTGTCCTCTCACTGAATACCAGGGAGAGGAGATCAGCACCTCCCTTTCCTCTCTGTAAAGATTTCCAAACGCATGGAGGACAAGAAGGTGATTGGGAGTAGTCAGCATGGATTTACGAAGAGGAAACAATTCCTGAGCAACCTGGCAGCCTTCTGTGAGGAGATGACTAGCTGGGTGGATGAGGGGATAGCAGGTGATATTCTTTGTCTTGAGCTTATTGAGGTTTTCAATACTTTCTCCCACAACATCCTCATCGACAAACTGGTGAAGAACAGACTAAATAAGTAGGCAGCGAATTGGACTGAAAAGTGGCTGATCTGCCAGGCTTAAGTTGTTATTATCAGTGGCACAAAATGCACCTGGAGGCCAGTCACTAGTTGTGTACCCCAGGGCCAGATATTGGTGCCAATACTGTTTAACATCTTCATTAGTGACCTAGATGATGGAACAGCATGCACTCCCAGCAGGCCTGCAAATGATGCAAAACTGGGAGGATTGGATGATACACCAAATTGTTGCACTACCTTTCAAAGGATCTGGAAAGTCTGGAGAGTTCATGCAAAAAGAACGTCATGCAATGCAACAATGAGAAATGCCAAATCTGGCACCTGGGGAGGAATAACCCCGGGGCGCCAACTGGCTGACACTGACCAACTGGAACAAAGGTTTACCAAGGAGGAGCTGGGCATCCTGGTGGACAAGCTTACAATGAACCAACAATATGTCCTCATGGCTAAGAAAGTCCACAACCTCTTGGACTGAGTTATGTAGACCGTTGGCAGAACATTGGGTGTGATGATAAATCTTTCAGATTTTCCATTAGAGGCCTCAGATTCATTTTGATCAAGCAGTGCCAGATATTATAACCCATTCTATGGATTTTGTATTTTCATTATTTCATGAATTTCCACCAATCAGATGAGTTCTGAGGTCAGTGTGCAGCTTTGAGAGCAAAAGTGTTTGTAAGAACCTAAGATAATCAGGTTCTCCTAGTCACACGACTTTTTCAGTGCTGCAAATTATTATTTGTAACAAATACGCTCATAACTACTGTACAGGAGAAAATTAAGGTCTTCTTATGAAATGCAGTATCAATACTCATGTGACAAAATGAAGATGTAGGTCCTGAATTGCATTTATAATCTTTCAATTGATTTTAAAATTTATATAATTAACATTTTTTACAATAGTTAATTTAAAGAGGACCTCTTAACGATATCTGACTTATTATCACAAATATTTTCCTCTGTCTCTTGTGCTAAATTTCTGTGTGTATGGTATGTAGTTTTCTTAAGTAACAAATGTTAAGAAAATTTCATTGGACATCCTCAATTGCTGCATTTTTATTCACTAATTTTCCCATCAAAAGTCTCGAGCTTGTCCTTTGAAGGAAGAGAAACATAACTTGCAACCTATAAGACAGTTCTTAATACTCAACAATAAAATGAATAACTACCGGAAAACTTTTGTTTCAATTGGAATCTGCTTAATATATCAAGGATAGGACCCAGTTTGAAATAGGACTCAGCCTACATAACTGCTTAAATGAAACAGTCAATATGTGAGCTAGACTTCTACATACCCACTACATGCAATGGAGAACTAGGGCTTAGATCACTTACACAAGTAGGTGTCTTGAGCCATTTCAAAACTCACTGTAGATTAGTAGTTTAATGATACAACTTAAGACATATTTAACTTTTTTCCTAAACAGAATAGATATTAAATCTGAGACTAACTTTTTTGCTCATGTAAGTGTTAAAAGTGTGAATGCTTCAATATTTTGATGAGTAGCATGTGCAGAGATTTCAGGACAGTAGGTGGTAGAATGAACTAGTAGTTGTTTCTATCAATAAAGATTATTGCATGCACAAAAAGGGAAAAAGCATGGCAGTGACCTTTACATAAATGCTTTCTTTTTCCTGTTGAACACATCTTTCAGGTTGGAAAAAAAGAATAACCCAAAAAACTGGAAAGGGAGAAGAGTCTCCCTTTAAAATTCATAGATGTTGAGAAGCATGGGTTTTTTTAATACATCCAAATAGGCTACAGTCTGATGTGTAAGGGAAGTTGTTTCAAAGAAAAGCACCTGTGCAAATTATATACTGAATTGGTGAAGACAGCTGTGATACTGCTAATTTTCAGGGTGTGACTCTGCTGCCAAAACAGAGGTGTGAGTCCTTATAAAAAATTCAGGAAGCTTCATAAATAGCACTCCCAGCATGAAGGTGCTGTTGACAGAACAGGACTTGGAATGACAGCCATGCAAAGTGCACTGTGGATACCCCAGAGGCTTTGCAGAAAAACTGAAACCGTATGTTTGCTGCTGAGGTGACTGGAAAAAGCGATTAGCTTCAAGGTGCATGGATGTGTTTGATAAACTGATTAAACTGTGAGGATTTGGAGGCATGGGGGAGACTTCTAAATAAGGTAAATGCTCTAAAAATGAGGGATGCTTGCATCTCTGCCCAAGACTCTGCTGGCACACAGTCCTGTAGGTTTGCAGCTGCCTTTACAGGTGCTGAATACAGTTCCCCAAGATAGATTCATTTGCATCCTTGGAAGTACAACCTTAAGAGCACTTAGACACTGTTTTTTAAACATTTCAGCAGCTGATAGAAAGTACAAGTTTCTTCTGACTTGTATCATCTTTACTGTCATCCCTAAGGAAAGCAATCTAATCATTTTTTTTGGGAATCTCTCCCAAAGAAGATGTCTTAGCATCACTTGACAGTGTGATACCTTTCTAATCTGATGTTTTAAACCTGGGATATGTTTTGTGAGCCACAGCCTGTCGAAAAGCAGGATGCTTTTTGTACTTAATCTTGACAAACCAACATCAACTGCAAAGTAGAGATTACATATCTTAAATAAGGATATTCGAGAGGGTTTTTTAGCTGTGGTTTATTTTAGACAATATTTTAGACAAGCAGCTGTCAGTCTGGAAACTGGCTCATGTACCACTGCAATGAATCTAGATGATTTGTATAGTACAACCTGAACTCAAATACTAATGTGTAGCAGGAGTAGATTCTATGCTAAGAACAGGACTGAGGTAAATTATGGTGGATAATGGTAGATTAGCTGAAAGAGCAAGGATTAGCAGACAAATCAGTGATGAATGGAATTAAAATGCTTGTAAACTAATTTACATAGCACAGCTGCTAAGCACAGCACCTGTTCAAAGCGACTGTGAGACACTAATAGATGTAGTAAGTGCAGAACTTTTGCCTGGTGAATTTTCTGTACACTCTGAACAAGCACCCATAGG
This sequence comes from Pterocles orientalis, assembly GCA_011057875.1. Taxonomy (NCBI): domain Eukaryota; kingdom Metazoa; phylum Chordata; class Aves; order Pterocliformes; family Pteroclidae; genus Pterocles; species Pterocles orientalis. The sequence goes on along the minus strand of WKFP01014393.1, from coordinate 567,804 downwards.
ATGTGAAGTAAATTGCGAGTCCTGTACGTAGATACAAAAGTTTACTCTGATTATGAAAAGTATAAAAATAATGAATATTTATTTTAGTGTTAATAAATATTTCTAATCAGTTCCACAAAAAAAAAATATAAATAGTAGGACATGGACCTACTGTGAAAGTTCAGGTAATATTGGTAGTTTAGTTTATATCAGGAAAAACAATAGCAGAGGCAGATCCTAGACTCTTCCACAGAATATTTTAGAGAGGAAGCCTGCATTATCCAGTGAGGTTACTTCTTCATAACTGAATCCAACAACGTTCCTTAATGTTGCATGCACCCTGAACTCATCTGATTATCACAATGGTGATATAAGAATTTCATTTTCTGCTTCTCTACTCCTCTTTGGTGCCTTGGATTCTATAAAAAGAAAATTCAGGAAGGCAGGTCAGGCCGATAGGAAAAATATACTGCAGCAGAACTAGAATTCGGAACATACCCTGGCACATGAGTCAGGACATGGTCTGGACTGCCCTCTGGAACTACAGTGGTGTAAGAAAAGAAGAGACCTAAATATTCTATCTTTAAGAATGCACAAGGTTTTCTTTGAGCACAAGTTGGATACACTATCCTGTTAACAAAAAAACAAGGTGGAAATATTAAATAATAATTAAAAGCAGCATATCTGCTGTTAACATAGCAAGTACTCCCCCCAAGCTTGAAAAAATTTGTAACGCCATTTTTCAGCTTCTACTTCTAAGAGCACTTTACTGGTGCTATTCATCTCAGCTTCATATAATTTTAATTCCTTCACTGGTATGGTCAAAAGTTGTATTGGTGGAGCTGATATGGCCAAGTTGAGTACTGGCACACTGCTTGAGAGCCCTGCTAACAAATGCTGTTATTCTACATTATCAGGACAAAATACGTCAGTAGGTGTTATGCTGATTACAGATGGCTTTTCCAAACAAATATATGAAGTTTAAAAGCAGTTATCCAGCATTCTATAACTGTGCTTTATTTAAAAATATTTCACCCTGTTAAAATTTTAGCAGGAGTTTTCTGCATATTACCTATTCACACAGGTTTCCAGTTTCTGCTTTGCAGAGGTGAGGGAAGTCTACTCACATCATCTGATCCTGTTCTAGTAACATGCCTGAGAGGTCTTGAAAACAGATTTATGTGTTCAAGATTTTTTTGAAATTTTTGCAATTTCTGTAACTCTGAGTTTGACATTTCCTACATCTAAAGGTCAGAAGGGATCACTACAATACTTAGTCTGATTTTGAAGCTGTTTGTCAGATTCAACCATTTGTTAAACTAGTCAGACTTTCTCTAACTTCTGTTAAGATCCTGACTCTCCAGCTCTCCTAAGAGCATTTAGGCAATCACATTAACCAGTATTAGCACCAACCATTTGCTGCCAGAGAGATAAAATGCACTTTTGTTTGTGAATGTACTTTTTTACAAACTTAAGGAGCCATCTATGGTTCTTAAAGCTTTCCACTGAAATTCAGGATGGATATTGTATACAGAAGAAAAATGTAGATGAATGGAATTTTCCACCCTCATGGTATCATTTAGTGTCCTTCTTGCATCTTCTATCTTCATGCTGACTGTGTGTCACTCGAAATAGTTGCTCACATTTAAAAGCCAGTGAGTTGCTGTCTGGATCTTTGAATATCTTTAAGTAAAAAGAGTAGTATAAGATGTAGACACGACAAAATTACTATAACTTAAAAAGTAATAGTGAAGCATTCAAAGCTATGCTGGTGCTTATGAAACTCCCCTTGGTCTTGGCAAATGTAAGATGATAATTCAACTTTCAGTGAAAGAACACCATGATACATTTATTGTGGCTGAAGAGCTTGCCTGGAGGCAGGCAGTGCAGCTGAGAAGAATCATGGCAACGTCTTAAGAAGCTGTAAGATTGTGCACAGTTTGCAGAGGAGATGTAAATAGATAAGAATAGCTCAGCATAGTTTGGGATTACTCTAGAAATCTCTGAGATATATTACTTCTGAGAGGAGACTATCTTGAAAAGTACCTGAGAATGACGAAGGAAGCTGGGTAGGTTGTTTTCCCCTTGATGCCACTAGGTGAGCATCACAACCTTCGCCTTTGCCTGCATGATTAAGGCCATTCAAGTCCACTCACCTCTGGAGATCTGAACACTCTAAGGTCCCATTGTCTTCAAACTCCTATTTATCTTCTCCTTCCTGGCTAGTTTTAATAAACTTGTTTTGTGAAAATCAAGAGACTGTTTTTTAGCCTGTTGCCTGCACTTCTGTTCACCACTGAAGGAAAGGCCATAACCTTGCTGTGCTCACATATCCTTGATCAGTCATCTTCTCACTGGATCAGCTCAAAACTTCTGACACATTTTGACTTTTAATTAAACTAAAATGGGAGGAAAAACTTCCCCTTTTATGCACGTGCTCCAAAAGGAACCATATCTTGCAGGCGAAGCACACGTAATGATCCTGTCTATTTACAAGTCTGAGAATTAATAAAATAGAAGAAAGGAAACTTTGTTCTGATCAGAATGACAAGTTAATATGAAACAAAAAGCAAGGCTTTCTAAAACATTTCAAAAGATGGGTTTTTCTGAAGATGTGTTTGTCATAGAAATTCCCAGCCTACTTCCAGGGCTTTGTACAAGCCAGGTAAGAAAAACTGAATTAGTTCTAGGACCTGAATCAGAACCTCAGATCCAGAGAGTAGTTAAAGTTGAACATGTTTTGCAGTTTTCAGTGTAAAAGGGGAAAGAAGGGCATGGAAATCAGCATGTCCCCTTTAAAGACAGGACTCCACTGCTTTTCTGGGTTTGTTTTTTTTTTTCGTGGAGGACTGGTTTTTGTTCTCTGACAGTCACCCATGAACACAATAATCAGAATTAAATGAGCCACACAAAAGTCTCTTCTCACTTTTTTTCCTGTCCCTCACACACTGAGTTCTCAGTGTCTGGCAGGGCATTCACAGGGGCATGCAGTGGTTTCTGAAATTGGATTCATAATTGGGGGAATGTTTTTTTTTGTGTGTGCCCTCCAGGACCAGCAGTGAAGATACAGGTCAGAAATACACCTTAAAAAATAGATATCTCCTGACTACTTTTCTAGTGTCTCATTCATAACAAAGATACATAATATCCCTGATTTGTTGTTTGCCCAGTGCTTTCTTATCAGTGGTACAGTTCACATAAACAAGAGCATCCACAATGTTATTAGTGATTAAATCCAGTCTGTGGTCTCATCGATGATATATTTCAATTTAATTACATTTTCTGACATTGAATATGACTCCTACCTTTGAACAAATGAAAAAACAATGTGATGCCTTATTCTGCCATGTGGTGGAACACAGTTTGACAGAGACAGCCATAAAATCTTAATTCAGGAGGTGAAATTGATTAGCACCAGTACTACTGCTTACTCATCATTCAACAGCCAAGACTGAGGTGGAAAACTCAAAGTTGTCACCTAAAGCAGGAAGACCTAATGAACTGACACACAGTATGTTTTGAGCGGATAAACAATTGGCCCAGATATTTCTTTCTTTTTCTCAGTGAAACAAGTAAAAACCAAGGTCAACAAGGAAAGTTACATGGGACTTACATCACTGCAAACAGGAGTAGAGTATCATTCTGGCACCGAGTCTGCAGTCCTGACGGTGCTCATGGGTGCCTGCTGACTATTATTGCTATCTGACATATGCTGCTACAAGTGCTAATTAAATCTCAGAGCTCTGTTCTATTATTAAAACAAGAGTCCTTAGCAGCTACAAAACAGAGCTGCCTCCCTGCAGGAGCAGAGCTATCAGCTGCCTGGGTTTCCCTGATACGTCTTCCTTTTCTGTCCTTGGAGCATCATCTAAGCAGATTTCTGAACAAGTGCAGCTCATGCCTGGGGTTTGGGGATTTCCAACAGAAGCTTTGGAAGGGACAGGCTTGTCAGGCTGCACTGGGCAATGGCAGGGCAGCAGTGCACATGGGCAGGCAACAGAATCACTGCACGTGCAGTGCTAGAGCTGAAGTGCTGGCAGCTGCTGCATCTGCCCTGGGTCCACAGAGGCACAGATGTGAGCAAGGCTGAGGCTGGGGGGAGCAGAGCCTGGGGCAGAGCAGGTGGGAGCTCGGTATAGGAAGGAATTTATGTCCAAGTGGCAGGAGCAGTGGATGGAAGGGTACTATGTTGTTTTGGGGGTGTAGGGGTTACGTTACTGAGGGTTAGACAGAGGAGGTATTGGAGTTGTTAGTGAAGATCTCAGGAAAAATGATGGGGGTAATGGGGGTACTGGAGATCTGGGTTGCACTTGAAAAGTATGAGAAGCTCTAGGGCAAGAAGCCTGGGACCTTGCTGAGAGAGATGGGGTTGCTCTGCCTCGAGAAGAGAAGACTATGGGGAGACCTTATAGCAGCCTTCCTATACTTAAAGGGGGCTACAGGAGAGATGGGGAGGCACTCTTGGTCAGGGAGTGTAGGGATAGAATGAGGGGCAACGGTTTTAAGCTGAAAGAGGGCAGATTTAGATTAGATACTAGGAAGAAATTTTTTACTGTGAGGGTGGTGAGGCACTGGAACACGTTTCCCAGAGAAGCGGTGTATGCCCCATCCCTGGAGGTGTTCAAGGCTAGTGGAGGGTGTCCCTGCCCATGGCAGGGGGGTTGAAACTAGATGATTTTTAAGGTCTCTTCCAACCCAAACCCTTCTATGATTCTATGATTCTATCTTGAGACAAGAGAGATTTGATGTGGATCTGTGGGTAGGAGTGATGTTCTGTAGGTGACTGGGAGTGTGATGTGGCAGTGTTTGCTTAGACACAGTGATTTTGGTTTGGACATGTTTCACCAGTCCCTTTTCAAGAGAGAACACAGGGAAACAATATACTCTTCCTGCCCTCTAATTCTTTTAGAACATCTCTGTTTTTCACTTACTTGGAAATGTGGTTTCACTAATCAGGATGCAGTGTAAGATCTCTCCTCTCCATGAGAGGTGGCTTTCTTCTGTATGGGGCAAATGGGAGAGAAAAAGGACCACAGATAATTAAATCCCCCCACATGCACAACTTTTCTGTGATTAGCATTCATATTACTAACTTTTAACCATGCTTATAGTCCTAGTGCAAGTACTGCGACACCACTGCAAAGCAGATGTCTCTAGCATGACTGCATGAGGGTGCATATAACCTATCCTAAATGAGCATGATGTAGGCGTAGCACCTCCCATGCTCTGCTACTCATCAAATAGTTTATCCCCACTGAATACAGAGGGAGTCTTCAGCACCTAAGTTTCCATCCTAGAAGCTTAAATTTAGATGGGATCAGTGCTCCTGATGCCAGAGTATTTTAGGAGCATCCAGAGCTGGCTAAATGTCATCCACATCTATAGCATCTTTTGCACACAAACTCAAACTCAATCCATGTGGTTGCCCAAAGCTGGTGGGCCCAATGCTCACAGTTTAGTGTCAGGAATATGAAACCCAACTTCTCTGCTAGTAGAGTAGGAAGAAAACTTCCTGTCCTTTACAGGCAACTGACAGTTATGTCAAAGTATGCTAAATATTATCTTTGTGAAGAAGTCTGCATCCTAGGACAACATCTCTACACGTCTGCTGGAGAATCATCTCACACTGTTTGCATTGCCCTGAAGTGGAGAATATAAGGAAGTTTTTAGTTGTGTTGGGTTTTTTTGATTGGGTTTTTTTATTAATTTATATATTGCAGCTAACAGGATGTCATTTGGTGTAACATTTAAGTGATCACTTTCTTTATTTTTTGCCAGTGTATCAGCTAAACAATTCCAGAGGAAATATACCATAAATATACAGTTTAATATACAGTTTAAAAAGGAAGAAACTCAGCAAGACAAATACTGCAGAAGATACAGTATGGTACTCTTGTCTCCACACAGGCATCTGTAGATGGATACAGAAACATACAACAAGTCTCGTTCTGTATATACAAATTCTGGTCTCCAATTTTAGTAAAAAGCTAAAACCTTCTGTGATTAGCCCTACAGAGCCAAAAAAAGATGATGTAGTCCTGGAATGGTAGGAGTCAGCATGAGGTCACAGGCAGAAGACTGAAAAGGTCTATGCATGAGCCAGCTCGCAGTTATCCCAGGCAGCCATACTGCAGAATTTCACTTACAAGCTAATTGTGCCCTACCTCAAAAGCATGTAGTTTTTCAGCTCCTCTGACAAAAATGTTCTGGAACTTCACTCCTTCTGTTAGCAGAAAATATCTTCTACTTCTCAACCTGAGTGTACTACTGGCTAATTCATGCCCATTTGCTTTGTGCCAAACTCACAATTAATTTATTAGTTGATTTTAAATCCTGCTTCTCTTTTTCCAGCTGCAGTATTCCTGCCCATTTAAAAATCAATAGTTACCTTCTCTCCTCCCCATCCCAATAATGAGAATGCTACTTAAATTGCAACACAAATCGAGATTTTTTTTTTCAGGTATATTACAGCATTTTGTCCTTTCTTTTAGTTTCTTTTTCATCTGAATTAATGAGATATATTCAGAGTATGTTTTCAAGCTTTTCTTAGAAACTTAAAGAGGAAGGCAGTGGGATTCCCTGCATTCACGTGACTTCCAATAGACTCTTCCTGGTATTGATCATTAAAGAAACACGATGTCTGATTACCTGCACAGATTTCATAGGACTAATAATATTGGAATGAGTTGAGCTGAGTGACACAAATTGCAAATCTAGGGAAATCTGGAGGAATTAACTGTAGCAGATTCATTTTGGACTCATGCTTTGTCTTCAATAATTGGTTGTTTTCAGTAAGAAGAGTTTTCATGTAGCAGCAAAGCATTTTAATAGCAGGCTAGACATAGCTAAGATGAAACTTCTAGTTCTGTAGAGATAACATATTTTTCCTTTCTTTCTTTTGTAGTTTAGGTTTCACTCAAGTATCTTGACCCAGTGTCGAATAGCATTCTCAAAACTAAAAAGCAACTGAAAGGTAAACCTGGTTGTTACTTGGCAGGTCTAAACATAGGTCCCAGCTTTTAGTTTGCTGTATTTTGTAACCAGGTCATCTTTGCCATGACTTCAGCTATAGTTTCTTTGAAAACTTGCCTTGAATCCACTAAAAGTTCCTCAAATCTGAGCCACTTTGAACTCAATATTTCTGGCTCATTGCAATCATATTTTTTGATGACACTTTCTTTGGCAGGAAATATCAGACCAGCTGAATAGAAAATAATAACAATAATTATTATTATTATTACTGTTATCAGTAGTATTATTAGTGTTAGCAATCTTTATGGAACAGCTGTAAGATTGTTATACCTCCTTAAAGTCAAAGAGCTTGACAGGAAGACAAATGCTAGAGACAGGAGGAAAGAATTGTGATGAGTGCCCTATGTACAACAATTTTCTCTTTACCCCAAATCTCTGCAGCCATAAAACAGTCATCTTAAGAAAGTTACATGGCAACAATGAGGAGAAAAACCCAACTTTTTTTTTGCCCCTCATTCTGCAAAAACTTGTGAAGGATTAGAGTGAAGAAAAGAAAGCAACTTACTTTCCTTCTGTTCTTATATTCTGTTCAAAATACGCATATGTATGCACTCACAGATAGAGAAATCCTGATTTCCTGGATGATATCCTTCTTAGGCTTGAAGAATTAGCCTCACAAAACGTTTAAGCTACAGCAAGGGTAAAATAATCACTGCATGAACAGAGACAGCCCATGGGAAGAAAAACTGAAACAATAGCCTGCATGTAACAGCTTTGAGCAACTACACACAAAACCAGTCCACTGCCCTGGAGAAAACTCATGCTGGACTAGAATCAAGAGTAAAAAAATAACGTTACAGTCGATTCACCTTGGTTCGATGTGTTGCACCATAAGATAATTTATTTTTCTCCTCTCCTCAGCATATTTAGAGGGTTTCTATAGTATCCATTTTATTGCCGTGGTGTGAATTAATGACAGGCCAAGATTTGTGCCTGTACCATGTTTTTAGGCCCTGAGGGCCAGCCACAAATGTGCAGTAAATATGATGTCAGCCACTTTGGACTAAATGAGCATTTATCAGGTGGTTGTGTGGACATGAGCACATGGGGTACTGTTCAGTCTCCTTGTATCTGTACTGCAGAGTCTTCCACAGAAACATTCGTGGGAGGGCTAAGGGCTGCCAGGAGTTCTTGGTTGCTTTTCATTATATCACAGATTGAAGCGTCCAGGAATATTTCTAGACAGAAGTTACCACTCTCAAAGTGCACATTGCACAAACTGTTAAAAGTGAGAGTTTCAATCCTACTATCTAATTTCTATGTCTCTTTAATGTGTTGAAGGGATGCTGTGACCTACAAGATTCCAGAGAAGAGCAAGATGACCTCTCAGTAAACAGCTCTGCAGAATAATAAAGTGACACGGAGAAAATGTAGAACATTTATTATTTCTATTTTATCTTTATTCTGTGTCTCTTCTGGTGCAAGTATCTGCTTTAATAAAAATATATGAGAGATGTAGCTTTATGCTTCATGGCATTAGACTTCCATAGATTGCCTCAGGCTTGGGGGAGTCTTTCTGTGTTAGGCACATCTCACCAATAGCCCTTTATGGGATTCTTCCTGCAGTTAATTTTTAAAGTTTCTTGTCACCAAAGGAGGCAAAATAGAGACCTAAAAGTACCATCTATTTTGCCCAGACCAGTAGTTTTGATATTCAGTGCTTGTCAGTTATTTTTGCCATTTGTGAACGTGTTGTGTCTGTAAGGAACAATGGTCAAATATCTATCTCTCACTCTATATCTCTACATCAATATCTCTATATCTTTACTGATTTTGTTTAGCCCTTAGCATGTGCAACTTAATAGGCAACCATTTAACTCCACTCTGTAAAACAGAAGCAAGGTAATTCTGTTGGAGCCAAGTTAAAAGTCAACCAACCATCTGCACCTCTGGCATATGTGATTTAAAGCTTACTGCTGTATTAGAATGAGACACACTGTTTCATTTACCCAGTAGATGGATTGTTGGAGGTTTTTTTAAGCTTGACAGCCCCTTCATTTAGGCAAAACTTTACTTGTTTTACTTGGAAATATGACTTTTCTTTTTGTTCAGTCAAAGTCTGTCTTTCCTTGTCAGTGTATTACAGTTTATGCTAATTAAAAAAATGAATAAAAAAAAGCTTGACATTTTTCTCCAAAGCACAGCAGCAATAAAGGTCACTTTTTCAAAAGAACCTGTAAAACTCTCCTAACAAATTATGCTTGAGTATTTAAGTGCACAAACTCTTTTTTTCTACAGTGCAGAGAATGAAGAATGAAGGCAATTCTGGTAGTGTGTTTCAAAATTTGGCAATGAAGCTGAATTAATGGAATTAGGATAATTTTTCAAGAATACATTTGTCATGTTGGAGCCTAGATATTATTTTTCAGGTTTTAGGTGGAAAATCCCTGAAGTACTTACAAACATAACAGACTTTATCATGGGAAATAAGGAAAGTGTCAGTAGAATTTCCATTGCTAATAACAAATGCCATTATTATTAACAAATGTCAATGCTACTCCTTGTTTTTATTAAAATAATGTACTGGGACTTCTACAAGACAGGAATTTTGTTTTACTAGGCATTATTTAATCACAGTGTCAGTCCACCAGAAAGAGCTCTCTAGAATGAGAGATTAAATAGAATATGGGAGGGGAAACAGAGAGTTAGAGATGAGAAATGAGAGTCTGAAGATCACACAGATGGTCAGGCACAATGCTTTCCTTTGAACTGTCCATTAGGTCTTTCTTACTGTACAGGTGATGCTCTCTCTTTCTTCAAATATCCCATACACATTGAGTGAACAAAACCCTATTGATCAGCCTACTATTGAAAAATAGATGGAGAGGAGAGCAGTATTTGTAATTAGCCAGCCAAATCCTGTTTGAGTGATTTTTATTTTATTTTTAGAGTAACAAAAAATCACACACTATGAAACCATTGTTGACAAAAACTCTCAAAAATTTCTAGTTTGGCAGGTGAAGTTACAGCCATTTATATCTTGTGCTTACAGACAGGCTCAGCTTGCTAAAGATAACTGCTGTGAGAAACATGCCAACAAAATAAACCTAACATTTTCCAGAACATAGTCCTAGGTTTTACTTTAAAGGTCTTGTCTATTGGGGCAACAAAGAAGGGCATTACTTTGTACTGATTTTGTTCAAAGGCTGTGGGGACTTTTGATACATGGATTGCCTACCAAGTGGGTGGAGTCACACTGGTTTTCCACCTTCCTATTCATGTCGTTGGCATTGTGACATTTTTTCTGTGGTGCGGTATGGGACATATTTGAAAGGCTCTGGAAAGAGGTGCTGTTCTGAGGCCTGGGGATAACCTAGAATTATTTTTAAGTATTCTTTAACATCACATTGTAGCTGTGCTGTTAAATTATATTTATTCATCTGCCTGGCTTTCGTTTGGTTTTGCCTAGCCACTGTTGAGGAACTATGAGGATTGGAATGCTTTGACAGAAAACATTGAATTTCACTGGCAAGTGAAATTCAAAGGTCTAAATGGAGAAGTTGCTATGTCTAATACCGCACGGAAAAGAAATGGTGCTCCCACAGCTGGTGAACTGAACAGAAAGCATCTCTGAGATTTGTAGAGCTGTAGCTACTCAAAGGTGTGGTGTGAAAAGGGAAATGGACTGGGGAAAAGGTACTCTGATCAGGTATTTTTGATGATATTGAAAATTTCTCAGAATTGTCTTTTCATGTGGCTACGTGCACTACTCCAGGATGATGCTTAGCTATTTCTTGGCCAGCTTGGTGGCTATGACAAAGACCACTTCTACCAGTTCTCAGGGTAGGCCTAAACTCTAATGTCCTTCTTTTTTTTCAGCCTTGGGAAAGGTCTCATCTCCTCCACTCACAAATTTCAATAAGTGGCAAGTTTGACATACATTTATCCTTATGATTTTTTCCTCTGCCTCCTTGGACAACGCAAAGATATTGAGTGATCATCAGCTCAGGTGTCCTTAGAGAGCTATAATGCTATCAGACATGTGCTATGTGAGCAAGGAAAAGAATGTCCTTTGTCCATTTTACACACCGCTGAACACCACAACGGGCTGCAGGATTATTTGTTTTGCTGTTGAGGAGCAGGGGTTCACAGCCAACCTAGAAATACCATTCTCCCATCTTCCACCTAAGATCAGAGGATCTTTCAACCAGTTGTTTTACATTTTACATCCACACATGGATGGAGTCTACATGCATCCATCTCTCTCTAACAGTGGTTGTCAGCAGTGAGGGGTGTCCTGGACTGGCAGTTCAGAGCTTTCTGTATTGCAATCAGTTGGAGGACAGGACTTCAACCATTTCATTAGAGAAAATGGTTTGGAAGGTGCAGATGAGTGGTTCCACTTCGCCTCTTTTTGGACTGTGAATACACTGAAAACCATTTCATCGCTCTTGGGCTCAGGAGGTATGGAAAATACTAGTTCAATTAAACAAAGGGGAATCTCGAAGCTATGCACTGATGTTATCCACCAGTGCAGTCATACATCCATGCACCCCCGGAATGGGATAGCCACTATTTCTGCCTGAGACAGGAAGTCAGCCCTGTCTTATTCTGACAGTATGAGAACGGAAGCTGTAAAATGAAGGGGAGTGGGAAAGTCAGTGAAAGACGAGTAGCTTGCTAAGAGCAGACAGCTCACACAAGAATTCTGCAAGTCCAGCAGAGTGGTAGCTGTTTTTATCACTTGGATGAAGGGTAGAGAGGACAAGAGTTCACTCAGAGTTTTATCCCCTGAACATGAAAATGCAAAAACTAAAATATGAATACTTTACACATCTCATATTAGGAAATATGAAATACTCATAATAACAGCAAATCTAATGAGACCAGGCAAAAAGTATTAACTGGAAACCCTGCGGGAGACTGAAGAATGTGCTTTTAAACAGGCGTGGGAAGAGGGTGGTTAGGTAGATTTCAGATTTTTTTAGGGGATCCTGTGGTATCTGTCCAGATGCTTGCACACTGAATGAGCATTAGGTTTGAGTGAAATCTTTGAGGAAGTCTATATTAGCACTACCATCCTGGATTTCCCATTGATGAGGGACACCAGACTGCATGATGAAGTTGTGCCAGCCAGTTCACACTATGGATGGGTGGCAGGAGCACCTCTGGATCACTGCATGCCACATTCATATTTTCTTGTGAGAAGATTTCTGATTCTGCTCATTACCTAGCTTCTGGTCATACTTTTGTGTGGCAATCCCTTTAAGGATATCCTCAAAAATATTCTTCATCTCCAGATCTTCCGTAAAGTTTGCCTCTCTCTGAAGGAAGAGGAGATTTGGGACCTCCACCTCCACTATGCAGCTTAACTCCATGTCAGTGTTCAAAGATGGAAATACCATCCTGTCACTGTGACCCCTGAGCAGCAGAAGGCAAATGAATAAACACAGTTGTTGGACCTAGACAGAAGATGAAGCAGCTCAGAATGATTACAGGATTACTTCCAAAATACTGTGTACTGAAAATAAGCCTGCACACACTTTTACACATGTTGAATTACTACACTGTGAATTTACTTTGCTTTCAGATAGGAGTACACTTGTGTTCTTATCAGGTCATCGATAGCAATCCTTACATTGATAACTGAAAGATGAGACATTATAATGACCTCAAACCAAATAGAACCTTGCTGCACAGAGAAACTGTTTAAGGAAGTATATACCTTGACATGGTTATGGCTGCAGCTGGGATCTAGAGAAAACAGCTAACTGAATGTGAGCAAATTTAAGTCATCTGTAAAGGTGTTTGAGGTAAAGAAAATACAGGTTTATATTCCCTTCACTTGACCATAGATATGTAACCAAGGTACCTGAAAACAGGATTGGATCATCAAAATCTTTGTAGGGAACTTTGGACAGAGAGAAAAAGACACTTCTGCAGGGCAATTCTAATATCTACATGGGCCCCAAGGGGAGAATTAGCTCCCAGTTAGAAAAACCAGCAGGGTAGCTAAAGAAGTGGAATGAGTTCTGCTGAGATTTTCAAGAGCAGGTAACCACCTCAATCCTGTTGATATTTTTAGTATTTTCTTGGATTAGTCTACACATTCCTAAGTGATTTATGTGACTTGTTGTTTAAGGGAATTTTTTATACCTAGAGAAATGTGTAAATCTAAGGAAAGAAACCACTGGATGCATTCAGAGCTTGGTTTTTTTTAATAGTTTGAAGAGCTCTTCTTCATATGACTGATAGTGACCTATCTAAGCAGAATCTGACACATATTTTAAATTAGTCTGAAACTAAGAAAAAAATTTGAAATACCAAAGTGTATGAAATTATTTTAAATGAATTAAAATCTTCATGCTATAGAACTTTACTCCTTTTATGTTAATAAAGCTATTACTTTTAAATGTACACAGTTGAGTCATGAAGCACTTAAGACCTAATAATTTTTTAAAATTTAGATATATTTTGTAAGCCTGGACATGCATATGCTCAACTACATTTTTATAGGTACTCTAATTGAAGTGAATATGCTCATTAAAAGTTTTTGTCCTTTTTTTTTTTCTATAAAGAATGGTTTAAAAATAAACAGCAATACCTTCAGGCAGAGGAAACATCTCCACTACTAAAAAGTGTTTCCAAGAAAAACCTTCTGTAGAGGGGATTAACAGAAATGCAAGATAGTTCGTACCACTTGCCCTTGAGTCTAGGAATTGGCTCATATGCCTCTTTTCATTGGTAGCATAGGCATAGTCTGTAAGTCTTGGTAGGAAGGCTATAGTAGACAATCTATATAGGGAAATGGAATTTTGAAGTTTGTTTTGACCTTCCCTACACGAAAGAAAAGATAGACACAAGAGAAGTAGGCAGATTATGGAAAATGGTGTTGGAAAATTCTTCTGATAAAGACTTTTTTGAACCAACAGCAGAATGTGGAGTCAGCAGTACAGAATACCCTGCCAAGTCATAGAAGATGGAGGTTATAAGGAGCTGGGGGAAAAAGGTGGAAAAATGTGTCATTAGTTGAGCTATAGCTCAAAGTACCCTGAGGTTCTTGGAAGTGCTTCTACTCATAGCTATCATTCTCATGATCAGTTTTAGTTGTACTACTGCATAAGTCTCAATTAAGAAATTTAATAAAGCAGGGTTTTTTCCCCTTTTATAATTCAATAACAGAAAGATTAACCTGATTTAGAGAATCTTTGTATCACTAGACTTCATATAATGATCTCACCTATCAAGTTTCCTGTGTTACTGCATCACTTCTAATTAACTCCCCTGTTAACAATTTGATACTCTTCACTTTGCAGTTAGAGAATGTTATCAAAGCTTTTCTGAAATTAACTACTGTTAGTTTTATTCATTGCTTAAAACTCATCATTGGCTTTTGTGAATTGTTAATGGCTTCATTAAAAGAGCACAGCCAGAATGTTGTATTATCCTGCTAAGCACTTGTATGATCCTCATCGACATAAGACCTGAACACTCAGTCATTAATGGATTTTTGTGTTCTCATATCCATGGGAAATAGTGAAATATTATCTCTACTCTGTATAAGAAGAGGTGAAACAGAGTAGATTAAGTAGACTATTCAAGATAATATGAAAAGAAAAAAACAAAACTATAGCTCAACTTCTGGTTGACCATATGTCTCTTGAACATCATGTTCTTCAGGATTTCAGAAATTAGCCCATGCTTCTGACTACACATTTTCAGATTTTCTGAGCTTTGGAAATGCTGAATTTGCAGCAAAACATTGTAAACGGAAGATTCTGATTGAAGGGTGATAAATATCTTAATCACTTTTTCTGTAATGAATGAACTTTCATCAGAGAAACAAAAAATAGTCTGCTGAGAAATACTCTCAGAAATGATTATAGGAAATGCAGTTCAGGTGTCCTGTGTCCCTGTTCTGACTGTTTCCACAGTCAGACTGTCTCAGACTATCCAAGCAAAGAACCAAGTGTCCTGGGTTAAGCTGAGACAGAGTTGACTTTCTTCATAATAGCTAGCAAGAGGCTGTGTTTTGGATTTGTGCTCAGAAGAAAGCTGATAAAAAGTGATGTTTATGCGGCTACCAAGGTCGGCAGACTGGAGAAGCTGGGAGGGAGCACAGCCCCAGTTACTAGCCCAGGATTTGATCTTAGGTTTGGGATTGAGACCCAAAGTGGCCAATAATCTATTCCATAACATACACGTTGTGCCCAGTATATAGGCTAGGACCCTCCAGAAGATTGTCCCTTTTGGTTCTGGATCTCTTTGGGTCCGGGTCATCTTGCTACAGGTGGTCGCTCTCCCAAGGCCTTCCCCCCCACACCCCGGTCAGCTCTTGGTCTGGGAGGCTCGGACTGTTATCTCTGTTCCATGAGTGCAGTTTCGGGACTCTCCCTGCTCCAGGATTGTTAGCTGGGAACAGGCTGAGCCTTGGTCATCGGGTGGGGGGGCAGTATCACTGTGTATCACTCATTTGTATATTTGTATATAGTATTATTTTAAATATTATTGTAGTTTAGTCATTAAATTGTTCTTATCTCAACCAATGAGTTCTTTTTTTCCCTTTACCCCGTTAATTCTCTCTATCCTCGGGGTTGGGGGGGATTGTGTGAGTGGGCGTGTGGTTTGGCCCCCAGCCAAGGGCTAACCCATCACACCAAGCAAGACAGAAGTCAGGATGCATCACAGGCTTCCTACTTTGCCCAGACAGATTGCTTCAAAGAGAACAGTGGGACATAAGAAATTCAAAATATATTACAATACTTCTTAGCAAAAATGTTTTATTTTATTTACTTGCTGTGTTTTGGTGTGGGGTTTTTTTGTTAGACTGTCTGTGAAAAGAGATTTTTTGGGGAGAAAAAAATTTCTCTATTAAAATATTCAGCTTTCTACAGTGCATAATAAAGGATCGCTCTTTCAATTGCTTCTCGAGTTTCCTCTGAAGCCTTTTGTTTTCATCATATTCATTGGCAAGGAATTCCATATGTCTACTGCCCTTTCATGAATAAACATTTCCTCCAGTTTGTTCTGGACCTTGCTTCTACTAACTTTTACAAATAGCTCCTACTATTCTCCTAATAGTAGAAGACAAAATGAATACTGAGTTTTTATTCAACCTCTTCATGCTTTTCATGACTTTATAGACCTGTAGTATATCTCCCCAGAATTATTTCTCTTCCAGACTGAAGACCCTCAGTGTTGTTCCTCATATGGGAGGAAACAAGGGTTTTTACCTTTGATCATTCTTCCCTCATTGTTTTGCAGTTCTGTTATTTTCTTAGAGATTAGGGGATTATACCTGCACTCCAGTTTTAAGATATAAACAAACCATGCTTTTACACAGTGGCATGTTTCCTGTTATGTTCTCTGTTCCTTGAACTTGCTCTTTTGTCTGAGAGGAAACACTGAGCTGGTGTATTCATGGAAAAAAAGAATGGTTCCTATCAAAGCATGTGCTTCTTTCTATGTGTTTAAAGTGAAAATTCTTACCTACCACACCGGAAATTTAATTTCTTAAGACAGAAGAACAGCATACATGAAAACTAAAAGCTGGGATTATAGAGGCAGGGACCAAAAATGCACATATAGCGTGTAAACATTAAATCAGGATTTTCCTTTCTGTGAAAATGGATGACAGAAAAAAACCACCAAACATTTACCATATGGCAGGTTAAGCTCTGGATTTGAATTGCTTAGTTATGTTTATGCTCCTTTTATATGTAGCCTATGTTGAGTTTAAAAAAGAATAAAGCTTTCCACTATGTTACTTAACAGGCAGTCTCTGAAACACTAGGTAACCAGAAAGTATCAAGGAGGTGGCATGTTGTAATACACGTGTTTATCTAAATCAGTCCTGTATAATATGGCAAATAAACCCCTTCACTACTATTGTAACATTTAGCAACTTTTCAAAGTAATTCAGTTCGTAGATGTCTAATTAAAGATCAGTGAACCAAGTGTTTAAAAGGGAACCATTTTAATTGCTGTAATTGTATGATTTAGATGAATAATAAATGTGCTAATGATACTGTAATATTAAGTGTTTAAGTTGGTGATCAAGTCAATTAAGATATAATTGTAAAGCAGCAATCCACAAATAATGAGTGAGATCCTTCCTATTGAGCATGATGTTGACAGGAACAAAATACAGTAACCTTACCACATTTTGACTTTTAATTTTATGCAAAAGAATATATAGAAAAATTTTAATGCTGCTGATCACATAGAAATCAGTGTCCATTGCCTTCCCTCTTTCAAACAGAGATCCAGACTTTGCAGTTGGAGGAAATTATAGCAAGTGCTTTATGAGGTCCTTATTTTAATTCTCGGACTGCCCTGCAGTAGTGAGATCTTTAAGAGCTGTCTAAATCTGGGGTGATGGCCACACCTGACAGCTCCACCAGAACACATAATTGCAGTGTAAACTTCATCTGTTTGTCAGAAACAGCCTCTCCCTAGGAATCAATCAGAAACTGAAAATATTTGCCATGTTTAGATGACTGTGTTCGGGAGACCTATTTCTCCCACTAACACAGGGGGTATGACAGAAAACATGAAAACCATGCTTCACCCTCATCTCCAGATGTCAATAGTCACTTTTGATATTCTCAAGGACATACGTGGCAGGACTGTCACCTGCCAGCTTTTCCCTCTCATTGTGGACACGTGGTTCAGGCTCAGCTGGTTTTGGCTCTGATGGTCTTGCTCTTTCATGTTCCTGGACTATTACATGAGTCCAGGAATTGCAGCTCTCCAGGTGGAGGAGTCTAAAGGATGAATAAGCTACTGCTTGCAGTATTAGAAGTGGGTGGTGATAAGAATCACTGTGTGATATGCATTTTCCCTACCATCAGCCATTAAAAAGAAGCATGTATAAACAACTCCTCTCTACTACTTGATAAGCACTTCAAGGGTATGATTCACAGTGTTGTAAAATAGGTATCCAAGCTGGGTAGGATAAATTGTCTTCTGAAATTAACTCTATCTCCACTGACCCTAAAGGGGTTAAACATCTAGCTCTCAGATGGCTTGAGGTCAATAAGTATATCCTACCCAATTGGACTAGCACTGGACTTTTTTTTATAAATTAATATGTACATTGATTAAAGATATTTTATTTCTCCAGAGATTGTGCTTAAATTTGTTTGCACTCCGCAAAGTTTCATGTGAAGAGTCAGGTTCTATAAACCAAAATTTGAAATGTAGCCTAGAAGCTGAAGCAGTTTCCTAGAAATCTAAGTTCAAATCTCTTTTCTTTTTATTTCATAGATGATCTTTAAAACAAGATGTCACCACTACCGGAGACGTGCTATAGCCTCTGGGCTTCCGGGTCTTTTGGAATGAATTTAAATGCCACTCAATCCAATCCATACTCTCTTGGTTTGCTGGCAGACACTAGATCAAGTTTCACTTTGCAGGTGGTTTGCAAGGATTGGTTTGTATGTTTGTGTTCCAAAAAGGGTATAGGAGCTTCCTTTCTCTTTTCTTTTTTGGTGTCAAAACTTAGGCATACTGTACAACGTGGAAAAATTCACACAGAAGAGGTTGCTAGTCCATCCTCACTCTATGCTTTCACCTGATGGGTAGAATATTGCTGTGGCAGACTTTCCTTCCAGTTTTTCCAGTAAGATACTACAAGAACTACAGTCTCTCTATCCTGCATGAAAATTAGACTGTTGGGCAAGTGGGAAGGAGACGTCCTTAATCTTTCTGTTTTGCAGGATTCTTTTGCTTTTCTTCTACCAGAAATGGATGGAAATAGAGCATGCTAGAAAATATGAAGTTTTAATCTAGAAGGAAAGCCTGAAAAACTGTTTTTAGTCCTGGTCATATTTTTTATTTCTTGTGCAGGCTCCAATATGGCCTAGACCAAATATTTATGGTGTGCTGACACCCAGGCATAAGCTTTGAATCAATGGAAATAAAGTTCCTACAAATGCTTATTTAAAATAATTTTATGGAAAGTCTAAATTACAGAACGCTGAGTAATTAAAGAAGAATGTCACGTAGATATCTTTCATGCTACCTTGCTTCTTATTAGCAGTAAGTAGATTAATTTTATTCAAGGTGTCCATACTGTGTGTGCTTCTGAGTATACAGATATTTTAGGAATATATCAGAGTTACCACAACTTTACATAAAGCTAAATGATCAAGGTTATAGACTCAGGTTATTGGTGGGTGTACATGAATCTACTTATAAACAGAAAAAAACCCAAAAACTTAAAACTGTGCAGAACAATTCAAGAGCATGTACATTCCTCCAAGCACAGCAAGTGTGCCTAGTGCCTGAAAGTGACTTAAGGAAAAACTTGTAAATCTTCAGAAGCCTAAGGAAAGAGATGTAGTATAACCAAATTAGCACAGTTTTTGGCATGGACGCATCAGAGCTGTCAAGAAACAAAGCACATCAATGTGGATAGTTATATTACCTACTCCTAAAATACAAACCAGCTTGTCCGTAATGAACTTCAGTATCTCTGTGGCAGAGCAGGCTAAATATATGCAAACTGCCAGTCCAGGCCTTATTGTTAGAACTGGTTCTGTTGAACTCAAATTGAGAGTGGTAGCTTTTACAAGAGACTTCTTTTCACTTGCCTGTTCCATTTTGTGGAATGAACTATTGTAAAATAAATACTGATAAGCACAGTGAAACTTTTCCTAATGACAGCCAATATATCTTAGTAATAAGTTTGTACCCTCCATAAGCAATTTTCCATCCCATCAAATTAGCATAATTTTTAATTGAATCTTATCATCTTCCTTTTTTTTTTTTTGTTTTTACTAATATGGCTAAACTATAATCACATTAGTCTCTCTCATAAAGCACGACAAAAGAATACTAATTAGACAGCAATAAAGTACAATGCAGAACTGTTACCTGGAGAATATTAATTTTTTGCTAGTTTGGAAGCCCTGATTTTGTTCATTCCCTCTACAATTTTTTGTTAGTTCCCTCTACCTCCTACCATCTTCCCAGCATACCCTATTTAAATGAACAAAGAATTGTCCTCTCAAAGACGTTCAATCTCAGATCTGAATCACAGAATCACAGAATCACAGAATCACAGAATGTTAGGGATTGGAAGGGACCTCGAAAGATCATCTAGTCCAATCCCCCTGCCAGAGCAGGAACACCTAGATCAGATCGCACAGGAACGCATCCAGGCGGGCTTTGAATGTCTCCAGAGAAGGAGACTCCATAACCTCTCTGGGCAGCCTGTTCCAGTGCTCTGTCACCCTCACTGTAAAG
>WKFP01014393.1:487853-547582 GCA_011057875.1 Pterocles orientalis | reverse complement strand
TCCTGACACTCACCCTTCACATATTTATAAACATTGATTAGGTCACCCCTCAGTCTCCTCTTTTCCAGACTAAAGAGACCCAGCTCTCTCAGCCTTTCCTCATAAGGGAGATGCTCCATTCCCTTAATCATCCTCGTGGCTCTGCGCTGGACTCTCTCCAGCAGTTCCCTGTCCTTCCTGAACTGAGGGGCCCAGTACTGGACACAATACAATCACAAGCTAAGTTGCCTCAGATTGTTGACGGTAGTGCCAAGGGAGATGTGAGAACATATTTGAGGTTAGGCAGGTTCATAATAATTTTTCTGTATAAGGGCAGATATACAAGTCTTGTTACACACCAATATTATGACTTCAGTGAATCCTAAATGAAAGTGCTTGGTTTCAGGCTGTCATTTTCGTATCTCCTCATAAATATCATCTCCTAGTTTTAACTCACACAGGTGAACTATCTGGATATCCTTCATCCCAGTGACTCGGACATTTAAAAAAAAATCATCTTCATTGTCAATGAGTCCAGTATGTTGGCCCTCTTTCTGGAAAGACCTTTCTCTCAGTGCTGATGACTTTTTTTCCACAGCACCTGAAAGACTTATGTTTTGTTTCTAGACAAAACCTCTTATCTATGTATTTTGTATTTACATTTCTACCACTGAAACTATCTTTCCACTGACCCCTCATACTTTCGATATATTGAAGCAAAGGTCATATTCTACTCATATAATGTTTTCCTTTTTCTCTTTCCTGTCATTTCCTTCTCAGTCATCCCCAAACAGCCAATTGCTCACTCCCCCAATAGTGGGATATGGGAGAGTATTGGAAGGTAAAAGTGAGAAAACTTTTGCGTTTTCATTAAACAGTTTAATAGGGAAAGCAAAAGCTGCGCACACAAGCAGAGTAAAATAAGGATGTCATTCACTACTTCTCTTTGTCTGTCAGATGTTTGGCCATTTCCAGGAAAGCAGGGCTTCATCTTAGAATCATAGAATCATAGAATCATAGAATCATAGAATGGTTTGGGTTGGAAAGGACCTTAAAGATCATCAAGTTCCAACCCCCCTGCCATGGGCAGGGACACCCTCCACTAGCCCAGGTTGCTCAAAGCCTCATCCAGCCTGGCCTTGAACACCTCCAGGGATGGGGCATCCACAGCTTCCCTGGACAACCTGTTCCAGTGTCTCACCACTCTCATAGTGAAAAATTTCTTCCTAATGTCTAGTCTAAATTTACCCTCTTTTAGCTTATACCCACTACCCCTTGTCCTATCACTACACTCCCTGATCAAGAGTGCCTCCTTATCTCTCCTGTAGGCCCCCTTCAGGTACTGGAAGGCTGCTATTAAGTCTCCTCATAGTCTTCTTTTCTCCAGGCTGAACAACCCCAGTTCTTTCAGCCCGTCTTCACAGGGGAGGTGCTCCAGCCCTCTGACCAAGTTTGTGGCTCTCTTCTGGACTCTCTCCAACAGGTCCAGGTCTTTTTTATGCTGGGGGCCCCACATCTGAACACAGTAATGTCTAACAGTTTCATGGGAAAGGAAATGCCATAACTTTGATTTTCCCTCCTTCTTCCTTCCCCAAGCTTTTATTGCTGGGCACAATGTCCTATGATATGAGATATCCCTTTGGTCAGTTGGGGTCAGCTGTCCCAGCTGTGTTCCCTCCCAAATTCTTGCGTGCCCCCAGCCTGCTTGCTGGACGAAGCAGAGTGAAAAGCAGAAGAGGTCTTCATGCTGTGTGAGCACTATTCAGCAATAGCTAGATAATCAGAGTGCTATCAACCCTGTTTTGGTCAAAAATCCAAAACATAGCACCATGCCAGCCACTATGAAGAAAATTAACTCTATTCCAGCCCAAACCAGCACAATTTATTTTTTTGACTTGTATGTATCTTGTTTGCAGAGTTTCTTTGCATGAAGATAGAGTTGCCAAAATAACGTGCCCAAAAGAAATTGCTTTGCTGTAATATCCATGCAAATCCTCACAGCAAATTATCTATATGCATAATGCACATATATGTGAATATATACATACTCTTAAGCTGAGCTAGTCATTTTAGGCTTGCTTTATGAAAAAATACGGGCACCTGTATGGTGCAATATGCATCACATTAGAGCTGAAATTATTGAAATTACTTACATTAATCTAGATGTGATGATTTCTTGTGACTGGCTGTGAAGAAAACCTTAGATTTTGAGTCAACTTTGTGTGTCTAAGCTATCTGAAGTGAGATAAGATGAATGCCAGTGCCTTGTGTACTCAGATTGCTAAAGGATTCCTTATTTTCTTCTTGTTAGTCTTTCCTCTGTCAGTATCTACCTTCTGTCTTTTGTCTTATTAGATGTCATTTCTTTGTTAATAAGATCAGTCTTAAAACTTAAGCAGTCAATAAAGTTTTGAGATACTTGTTGCCCACATAGGAAGTTAGAATCTGGACAATCCTTACATTATCTTCTAACAAATTCTTAATATAGAAGAGTGAAGGGTCCTGACATTTCATTATGCTATGTAAAGCATCTGGCACAATGATGTATTCCTACAGGATGAAAGCCCCTGGCTTTTGTCACAAGAGAAGTAATAAATAATCTCTGAATCTTGATCAAATTATATCTTTGCTTTTTGACTATTTAAATGTTGCTTGCAGATTAAATTAGAAAATGGGGGCTTTGTTCTTTCTTTTTCTTCTTTCCTTAACTTGTTATAATGTTAGTTTAAAATAATAATAAACTGATGAATAATATGTGGCACTTGGATTTCCATCACAGACTATGAAATCCACCTACAGTCCCTCAAAGGGAACAAGGACATGAAAAGTGTAGAGGAGAAAAGGTAAATAAATTAATACTATTTAACTGGATTTCCCTAAATATATAAAGAAAAGCCAAGGGAATTATTTTCTTCAGTATAAAAGAAAATCAGATACATTTGTTTCCACATCCATAAAAATGTTTATACATTGAAAAGCCTTTCTCAAACACATAAGATCACATTATTAAAGGTATATTTTTCTAAGGAAATTGCTATGGCAAAATATGACAAGATAATATTGGTTACAAATAATACTTATGGGATTACAGATTAGGTAACATACACTACTGCTCTAGTGATGGGATTGCAAGTTCATCTAACTTCAATGAATGAAATCCTTTTAAAAAGGACAAAAGTAAAAAGTGAGTTCCTTGATTTCAAAAGGAAATTTATGACAAATATATTGTTTGGGTAGTGTGAGAAGCAACTTGGTTGAGGAGAAGTTTAGATGTGGAAAAACTCTAGGGTTTCTTTATGGTGAAGGTTCTCAACTCAGTCGTTGCCCCAAGGAAGGAAGCAGCACAGTCGCAATGGCACAATGAGACAATTAGGTCTGCTAAAACATGAGCTTTAACACGTGTGTTACCATGGACAGAGCAGATTGCTTTGGGGAAAGCAGATCTAATAACATGGCATTTTTTCATAGAATCATAGAATCATTAAGGTTGGAAAAGACCTCAAAGATCATCAAGTCCAACCGTCAACCCACACATTTGTCCTCTCTATACCCATCCCACCTACCCGTTGTCATAAAACTTGCTAGAACTTCATACTTCTGAGGCCTAAATCCTTCTTTCAAATCTGGAGTGCAAACATGAAGGAGCCTTCTGGAGAAATAGAAAACATGCTTGAATGTTCTGACCTTGTTTAAATCTAAAACCTGTTAATCCCATTCAGATGAATAAACAGGAAGAATTTAAAGAATAAATGATATGAGGCCAATTTGATAGATATCTTTGATAAGTTTATATATTTTCTAGGCAAAAGAAATACATCTAGTCTACCCACACTTTCAGAAAGTATTTGATGTAGTGACCCACAGGAAATTAGTTTAGCCTGAAGAAATGTAGAATACAAGGTTGGTAACTAGAACAAAGTCAAACCATTAACCTGAATAAAAGAGACTAAAGGACTTACTAAGTGAAGATAACACAAGAATTGTTAATATTAAACTCAAGTACTGTGAAAAATATTTAGACAAATAGCAACAAGATTTTTCAATAAGAAATGACCAAGGGAAGATGTTAGGCTGCATGTGTGTTCAGGCAGAAGACAGTATATAACACATTTATATGTTGTGGTAAGGGAAGAAAAATCAAACAGGACAAAGGTTGCAAGAGGCATCTTAAGAATGTGGGACTGTGGGATTTGCGCTGGTGACTTTGGCATAAACATTACAAACACATGTATCCTTTCAAAGAACAAGGAAGAGCTTTTGCCAGGTAGGTTAACTAGAAAGCTCTGTGAAGATACTTTTGTCTTTTTCTGCCACAATTATTTTTTCTACATACAAATGTTTTTTATTGTTTTAGAACACTTAGTTCACCATGTAGTTAATCCCAACACTGTCAGTAACCTCACATGGGTTAGTTTTAGATAAAATTCCCAGCTGGAACAGCAAGAAACACTGAAGCATGAGTGTAACTTTACCTGAAAGTCTCATTCCACTTTTTATTGAAAAAAATCGATACAGACTGTTTGCACAGACAAATATCATTAGGAACAGTTCTGCTCCTTTATTCTGGGAGATAACCAAAGTCTTAGGGGAGCTGTTATCTCATGCCTCTGGAAAACAAAAAGTCAGGAGTCCGTTAGAACTTAAAGGATAAAAGAACCTGAGTCCCGACTCTAAAATAACTTTGCAGCTCTTGCTGTCAAGTTCAAATTCTGCTCTGAATAACAAAAAGTAAAAAAGTATTTTTTCTAAAGATGATTTCTTTCTTTTAACAAATTACTGCACCAGCAACGTTAGCACCACTGGCTAGAGGCAGAAAACCCATTTTCATCAGCACGCTCATTTATGAAAAGATAGAGATGATAGAAAGACACTGCTTTGTTTGAATTACATATGAAAAAGTCAGTATAGCTATGGCTCTATAACTCTGTA
Organism: Pterocles orientalis; assembly: GCA_011057875.1. Lineage (NCBI taxonomy): Eukaryota > Metazoa > Chordata > Aves > Pterocliformes > Pteroclidae > Pterocles > Pterocles orientalis. The sequence goes on along the minus strand of WKFP01014393.1, from coordinate 542,674 downwards.
AGGATATAATTTTAAGTTCTATCTTTGTGAAGGAATGCTTCAATTAGCATATGAAACCGTTCCAGTTAAAGGAAAGTATTTGGTTTGCCTGTCCAAACCAAACAAAATAAAATATCCTGCTAAACTACTGGTGACTCATACGGCTGACAACTTCTGTTCTGGCTTTTTGCTCTGCCTTAATTCTTACTGAACATCTTCACTACAAGTGGTGATTTCCTCAAACATAAGTACTTTCAAAAGTAAAGCCCTTAAAGATCCCAAATTTCTCTCATAAATCCAGCAAATATGACTGAAAATTTGAGTTTCACACTTTTTTTACCTAAATGAAATGAACCAATTAAGTTACCTCTCAGTGGTCCCAGTGACATTGTGACTAACTACTCAGTGTAAGAAAGCTTGTTTCCTCTCAGTTAAAAAAAAATAAATTGATATTTGATGACTTTTTATGTAGTTGAGTGGAATCTGTTTGTGCAAAAGCATATTTGACAGAAGCATTCAGTTCCCTCCTGGTATTCAGTTTTGGTATCATTCTCAAAAGATTGTTGCAAGAGATTGTCCTCTGGTAATTTTATTTTTCAAAAAGTGAGTCATGGCAAAGAGAATTATTTGTCTCATTAATTTCCATTGGTGTCCAGTGTTTACCTGAACAGGGCTTTCACTTTCCACATCCCGTTAGCAACCTTCTAAAGAAATATTCATTGTTTAACTAAAAGGCCATCTGTGTCTGCATTTTTTCTAGACAAGTTAGGTTTTGCAGTTCTAAGAAATCTCTATCTGACTGACTCTATCCTAAGTATATTATTAGTTGCAGAAGACAAAGGCAGTGACTGGGAGAAGGAAGAACTGCCAGCTGTAGGAAAAGATCAGGTTCAAGATCATTTAAAGAACCTGAAGATGCACAAGCCCATGGGACCTGATGAGATGCATCCGCAGGTCCTGAGGGAACTGGCAGATGAAGTTGCCAAGCCACTATCCATCATATTTGAGAAGTTGTGGCACTCTGGTGAGGTTCCTGCTGACTGGAAAAGGGGATACATAACCTCCATTTTTAAAAAGGAAAATAAGGAAGACCCGGGAAACTTTGGGCTGGTCAGTCTCACCTTTGTGTACAGGAAGATGATGGAGCAGATCCTCCTGGGAACTATGCTAAGGCAGATGGAAGATAAGGAAGGGATTGGTGACAGCTAATGTGGCTTCACTAAGCACAAATCGTGCCTGACAAATTTGGTGACCTACAACAGGTTTGCAGCGTTGGTGGATAAGTGACATCATGACTTTTGTGGTACTAAATCTGATTATTTTGGAACTTATATATATAGAACTCTCTCACTTTCGTGATTTACCCATGTAACGAATTTTTGCTGCATCTGTTTTCTTGTTGTGTGTTGAGTAAAAACTGGGATAGCTTTGGAGATACTGAATAAAGAGATAACTACAAGTCAATGGTCATAAAAAGTATAAACTCATATTAATACAGCTCTCCAAAACAAGCTTGTTGCAGGACTTAGTCAGATACATTTGAGATGCAGAGAGGAAGACCATATAATTTTGTCATTCCACATCTCCTACTTCTAGTACCACACAGCAGAACAGCCTAACTGCTAAGACTTTTGAGCTATAAGAAAGGATTTGAAGTGGACCACCAAGTTTATCTTTAAATTGTTCTCCCCTTTTCTGGTAAGTAAAGGGGGGGAAAGCTAAAAATGTGTTCTTTATACGTGGGTAGAGTCAGCTCTCAGTAATCTGGAGTCACAGTGGCACAGGGTGTTTTTAAGAAAGGAAGGATGTAGCTAATACAAAGCTTATTTAAATTAATCTGTAGAAACATCTTTAATGCATCTATTTTTGACTTAGTAAATCTTGCAAATTGGTTTCTTCAGCAGTTTGACATGGCCTGATATAAGCAATTTGGGCTTTCTGTAGACTTTTCTCCAGCCTACGGTGTTAGGGAGAAAATGTGGTCTAGATTATTGTGCAAGCTGCTAATGCACTTATGAAAAATCAAGAATTGACTGCCTTTTTGTAGAGAAGATATCTTTATGATGATGGCTGGAACAGAGTGAGTGGTTGGAGGAATGGGATTTGTTGCAATTTCACATTATGTTCCAAATATTTTCCTATAATGATGTGTTGTATCCTGTTATTGTTTTATACGCTGCTTAAACATTTTGTTATATCCTGTAACAGGCACAGTATTTGTGAAGCAGCAAAACATTGTTTCTTTTTTTTCCATCCTTAAAAGCCTTCAGACGAATATTACCTTGAAGTGTTTCTTTTCTGCTGGGGACTCAGGTGTACTTCCTTTTGGCTGCTGCATCCCCACAAAAGGGCAAGCATTGCTACTATTCCTTGACTTAGTGCTGAGGACCCCATAGGGCTTTTAATGTATAAATGATTAAAGCAATAAAAAATGATTGTAACATTTAAAGCAATAATGTTGGCCCAGATGCAATGTTCAGCTCAGTGAATTCCTAAACTGCTGAAAGATGTGAATGTATAACCATGAGGACAGTCTTTCTATATCTGCCACTTTCTTGGATTCTTTCTCTGAGCACTTATATGCCATTGCCCCTTACATGCTTTCTGGCAGATAAGCCTTTGCTGGAGTGAAATCAAGTTGGGAGGAGGAATAGTACAAAGAAAACAACGTCTTTGAGAGTCATTCTTGAGTGGCTGTCCTGCTTGGCACAATCTGAAAAATGCAGAAGCAGGTGAGGTTGGTTCTGGGGTGTTCTGTATGAATATGAAATACAAATAGAACGATTCTTACTATGTTATCTTTTTCTCCCTCTCCCATCTTGGTTTGATCTTCCTACCCACATAGAAATTGTTGACAGAGAAACCAACAGTGCAATAGTCCTGATCTTCCATCTGGACTGTTAAAACTGCTTCAAAGTTAAGTTTCTGCCCCCAGATTCCTCTGTCAGAAAAAGCCAGCCCTGTGGCCAAATTCTCATTTTTCTCATATTCCTTTCAAGTTTCATTCAGCCTCTGACTTGATGACAAATAATTCCTCCTTTCTATTCTGCCCTGACTACCCCTTTTTTATCTGTTCAAATTGACTAAAAGCACAGCACAGCAAGGATCTTTTCCTCATTTCTATCAGTAAATGGAATTGATAGAGATTGCTATAAATAATTAAAGGTTGATAATTAACAGAGCATAAACACATGAATATTTCAGGGTTTTGACAATAGCTGACAATTGCAAGAGCATTCAGTGTGAAGGCCTGTCTGTCTAGGTCCTTTATGACCACAGGTGTCTCAAAAGGATGAAATTTTCCAGACTTGATTGACTTTTTTCAAGACATTTCTAAGATCAATAAAAGCCCTGAAAAACCAAACTATTCTGCTGAAATATCTAAGCCCAAATCCAAGCATATAAGTACTTTTGTCCACATGAGAGAGCCCCATTTACCCTCCGGCTGAATTTTTTTCAGGATACATCCCTTAGATGCAGATAGGTCAGTTAACCCCCACCCAAAAAAAACAAAACAAAACAAAACAAAACAAAACAAAACAAAACAAAACAAAACAAAACAAAACAAAAAACTGTCTTCTCTATTTGCTGATGGCTGGAATAATTTAATTCAGGTGCATAGAGCTCATACTTGCTGACAGATATTTCTGCTGTGACAATGACTTCTCACTGGATTATATATATCAAGGACCTTTTGGACAGTCAACTGTAAGAGCCACTGGAAGAACTGACTCTCCTGTCTAGCTCAGAACAGTTCGTAAGGCCACATGCAAAACTTCCTCCTAGTTCTTAACATTTGAAGTAAATGATCTTGGTCTCAGCAGAATGACTTCTACTGGACCAGGACACTGCTCTGCTTTCCAAGAATACCTCTTTCATTGCTTGCGGCATATTCCCTCAACTTGACACATGTGGAAGTCCATATGTAGGGAGAGCTCTATCTGTAACTGCGTATATGACTCCAGTTTGGGTGTCAGTCTTCACAACAGGAAAAAATAGAGAAGAACTGATTCAGAACAGAAACTCTGAGTGAGTTTCCAAAACAGCTTCATGCTGTTTTTAGAATTGCTTTCAATGTTTCTCATGGCCTAGTAAAGACACAATGGCAATGTGTTTTTGCAAAAGCACACATAAAAATTTATAAAGATTGAATGGAACAAAATACATTAACAAATAATAAGGAAAAAGAAAGGCCCTTATCCTATTTATAGGTCTAGGTGTCTGAATCTGACATTTATGAAATTCCATGGAGACAATACAGTGTACTTGGCTGGCACTGGATTACTCATTGATCAAACACTATTTTTTATTAAGCGCCCACTGATTGAATAAATTACCTTGTGTAGAGTTACTGAACCCTTAAATAAGCTAGGAATGACAGGTGAGGGAGAAGACAGCCCACAGCCAAGTGACAAAATGTCAGGCCAGGTTGACAAGAAAAGTCCAGGAATGGTTCAGACAGAAGAGACACTAAAAAAACAAAACAGGGTTGAACAACTCCCTCTCCAAGTGTACATACTCAAAGAAAGAAATGCCTACAGGAAAGGATGATGGGGTAATCTTCGGGGAGCAAGACAGCATGAGCCCTGAGGTGTGAGCCTCTCTGAAGTGCCGCATAGGGAAAAACAGGAGGAATGAGAGATCCGTGTGTAGTTGCTGGGCTACCATCTCATTGGGATCACAGAGACAAGGTAGGACAGCTTGCACACCTAGGGTCCTGTGATGGCTGGATGCAGGCTCTTCGGCAAGGACATGCTGGGAGGCAAGGAGCGGGATTTGTCCTTTATTTGAGAGAGCAGAAGGGATGAACGGAGCTCTGCCTGGGCATAGGAAAGGAGCTAGTCAAGAGTTTCTGGGTCAGGATTATGGCACCAACCAAAAATGCAACACTGTTGGTGGTGGCTTCAGGCCACCTAATCAGGCAGAAGTAGATGAGGCCTTCTTCAGACAAAGAGAAGAAGCCTGATGTTTGCAAGCCCTGGTCCTCGTGAGGGACTTCAACCACCCCAGGATCTGCTGGAGGGACAACCTAACAGACACAAGCAAACCAGGTTGTTTCTGGAGTGCATTATCGACAACTTCCTGACACAAGTGATTGACAAGCTGACGACAAGAGATGGTCTGATGGATCTGATACTTACAAACAAGGAAGAACAGGTCAGGTATGCGAAAGCTGGAGAGAGCTTAGACGCAGTGACCTTGCAATGGCAGAGTTTAAGATCCTGAGAAGGGTGAGCAGGGCAAAAAGCGGGACTTTGGCCTTTTAAGGGAGCTCTGCCCTGGGAGATGGCCTTGAAGAGAAGAAGGGTCAAGGAGAGTGGCTTGATTTTCCAGGACCACCTCCTAAAAGCTCAAGAATGGAGCATCCTGATGTACAGGAAGGTAAGCAAATGTGGCAGGAATACTCACACTTGATGAGGGGGAGTAAAGAAGATGGAGTCAGACTGTCCTCAGTGGTGATCAAAGACAGGACGAAAAGAAACGGGCACAGACTGAAACACAAGAAAATCAATGTAAAAATAAGGTTTTTGGTTTTGTTTCTGTTTACTGTAGGGAACCTGACCAGGTTGCTCAAAGAGGTTTCGGAGTCCTCATCCTTGTGGTATTCAAAACCCAAATGAACGGAGCCCTGAGCATCCTGCTTTCTCTGACCCTGCTTTGGCCAAGAGGCTGGACTAGATATCTCAGGAGGTCCCTTCCCATCTCCATCATTCTGTAATTCTGTGATCTTGTTCCTGCTCGGCCAGGCACTCTGCCCAGCTGCATCTGCTCTGTTACAGTTAATAGAGCTCCAACTGTTTCATCTAAACTCCACACTTCCAGCAATAGCACCTGTTCTTTGGTAGTTTCTCATCTTTAACAGTGTTTTGTGTAGCATATGGGATTACTCAAGGACCTTGTTGCTCAAAGGGGAATTCTTAGTTCTTGCTTTCCCCAATGACCTTTATACCCCAGCACTGAAAGCCTCCCTTAGGTTAGGGAGAACATTTACTCAGGCATATTTAGACATAATTAATTGTTCCCAATTTTAATACCTATAAAAGCTATTAAATTTCCTCAGTTTTTTGTGACTTGTTTCCTTTGAAAAGTGATGCCACAAATATTATCAAATTAAATTTTTAAACCGAACAGATTTTGCACATGGCTTCTTTCTCCTCTTTAACTGAAACACCAAAAAAGGAAATCCTGGCTTTTTCTTTCTTTTCCTTTCTGTTGCTTTTTACACTTAGCCACTGGCCTTACACAACTGCAGTTCTTGCCCCTATAAGAGTTCATGGGACCAGTTTTTAATATTACTTACACAGTTTAAGTCATACTGAGTTCAATATGTGTTTGACTCATAAATAATATATAAACATGGTTTCCAAAAATTTGCTGCTTCAGGGGAGAAGGGAATTTTTTTAAGTATAGGCATATAGACAGAAACTGCTACAGTGTTCCCTGTGGAAAGAGACTCTGGGTCATGCAATGTAAAAACTGTGGTGCCTCTCTGGGATCCCTGTGTGAGAGACTGTGCTAAGAGGGGAATGTTGATAGGATGAATCATGTGTACTGCAATCAGATTAGCATAATTAGTTCTGGCGAGAGATTACACTGTCTTCTAGCGGAGGAAAAGCAAGCCCTAGGTACCAGGAGTGCAAAGGTGGTTAAACACTTCCCTATGTGCCACCTTCCCAGACAGGATTATGGTCCTGCTGATATCCTCCTTCACTCTGGGGACTATGCAGACAAGGGCTGAGGAAAACAACTTGCTGATCTAATGGGAAATAATCCCTCTGGTGTTCACAACACCCTGCACTCCCCATGCAGCCAAACCAGTGCCAGTCCAAGGGAGATATCACGACTGTGTGACTAAACGAGTGGTAGGCAGCAGAAGCCATTTTTGGTGTCAGTCTGGGTTAGACTAGTTTAAGAATAGCAAATCAAATTTAAAGAACTAGATCTTCTCCCTGACTATGTATCCTGAGATCCTACATGGCTTGAAATCTACTTTAACCTGAGCAAAGCCAGGGTAAGTTCTGTCACTTAGTTTGGAGAGAACAGATATAGTACAATAAAATAAGAAACTTTCTGGGACCAAGGGAGCATTTTTACTGTTTGTAGAGCACCAAACATCACAGCATTCCCATGTGGGAAATGACTCAGACACGAGGGCTGACAGGGGTACACATGGGAGAGATGTGTGAGCTGTGCAACACCAATCAAAAGCCTTGCTGCAGCTGCACTCTATATTCATGATTATTTCTCCTTCACAAGTTTTGTTGATTTGACTTGTCATTCCATGATGGATGTTTTTGACCAGTGGACATGTCCCCACAGGATAATATTGTTCATAAATTACATTGTGTCATTCACACTGTGCTGAAGCCGTCTAAACTTTCCTTGACCAGTAAACCAGTCTGTTTGCTGACCCAGTGAGAGTGGATTACCCTCTCCTTTGTGCTTCCTGGATGCCTGTGGGCTCTGGATGTAAAAAACAGTATCTCCTGTGTAAATATTACCACAACCTTTGGGGTTTTTTTTGGTCTTTTTTGGTTGTTTGCTTGTTTGTTTTTCTGAATAGAAACACAGTGTGGGGTCTAAATGCTGACAGCTTCTGTCTATGATGATGGGAGTTGTGGGAGACACAAGTGGAGGATTGAAGCAGTCTGTTCACTAAGGAGTATAAAAAGGAATCCACCTCCCATACTGTCAGTATTTAAGTAGCAGATAAATAAATATCATGTCCCATGTCTGATTTGGTCTTCAGCATATGTTAGGAATAGTTTTTTGCTCTCACTGAAGGCAGAAGGAGAATCTCTGTCATTGAATAAACAGTCTAAATAGAATCCGCTTGTCCTTCCCTTCTTCCCTCTCTCCCTCTCCTCCAGTTGTGGTCAAGGTCATTAGTCTTTTGGGGGTATTCCTGAGAGGAACCAAAGTCTTACATACTAGACACTGAACTGGAACACATGCAATTCAGAACTAGTTTACAACTCAGCTAAAGGTACTCTGAATTTTCTATCTATAAATAGGAAATAGGATAATGAGACTTATGCCTGGTTTTTGTGTGGATTTTTTTAAAATGGAAAATAGCAAATAGTAAACAAAGCTTCAAGACAAAATATTTTTCCAGTTTACGTATGACCTTGCACTTCACAGGGCTCAGTTTCTGTTTGCTGGTCACTTTTGTTTTTTCTGCTGAAGAAGTTCTGCAATGGTAGCAGTTTTGCTCTGTGTCTCATGGCGAGACAGCAGTTTATTCAGCATGCTAAGCAGGAAACATGGTTCCTCCAGTCAGCCTTTTCCTCCAGCCAGCAAGGTAACTGACCGCACATATGTCATCTCAAGGTAAAATAGGAACCATTGATTCCTGGTGCCTGGCAGGGACTATTTTGTGCCATGAAACCTGAAGATCAGTCTTCCCTTGTAACATTCAATCTAGCTAAGGATGTGTGACAGAAATACTGGGAAGGCAGAAAAACCAACTGGGGACAAGATATGCTGTTAAGTGTTGCCAGAAAATTCCTGACATCTAATGTAGTTGGGAGTACAGATTCTGCTGCTTTGTGTATGTCCTTTCTTTTTCAAACATCTTTCAGTCTTTCACAAAAATCTTATTTCAAGTGTCACTCGACTAGTGTTCTTCAGGTTTTCTTTTGCCTCCTATTTAACTCCTCTTGAAATACTGCCATCACCTCCCCCTTACCTTTTGAGACATCTTAAAAGGCTGGTATCAAATCCCACCTTAGGTTACAATACTGAAAATATTTCTGTGAAATGTGGTGGAAAGGGAACTTGCCATACTTCATACAATTAAGTAAGGAGATAAATCTTCAGGACTAAGACCAAACTCTATGAGAGGATCCAGAGTTTGCAGTGCAAAACCCCTTACACGTTGCTTTAACAACAGTAATTATTCCATAGAGGATGTGAAATTCAGATGCCTGGAGAAGAATAAATAACCAGACACAAGGAACTCTTGCCTCAGAACAAGGACTTCTTGTAACATACAGAAATGGCTGAAACAATTTGGACATGGATTTCTTGCAGAAAATTGCAATTTAAAATTGACTGACATTTTTGCTTTCAAATAAATTTTGTTTATTGGAAGAAAAGAATTATAAGTTCAGGTTTGGAGTGGGGACTATTTTGAAAACCAAAGAAGTACATAAAATCATTTTCGGAAGAAAACAATTAGTCTTCTATTAAAATAAAAGTGGGTTTAATGTGAAAAGCTAATCATCTCTAATTAGATGCAGTTGAAGTTAGCAGTTGCTTCAATTCAGTGTTATATGGGTTGCTGGTGGGGATAAGGCTATTATTTAGCATTCTAAACTGCATTTTAAGAGCTTCCTATTGTTAGGCCACGCTGTTGAGAAGTGTTGTTATGGTATTGAATCTTACTTAAGGCTTTCATGCTGTTCTTTTCTCCTCGTGTGTCATTGCTGGTAGCTGTTTCAGCGCTGACTGCATTTCATATCCACTGCTGAACAAAGATACTCAAGATAGGCAAGGAACCATAATCATTACTGATGAGACTGTGCTGCAGTATCTAAAGCTGTGGAGTCCCGCACAATATATTCAAATGTGATGGAAGACAGATAAGAACTGAGAGTTAATTGAGCATCTTTTTTTTTTCTATCAGGATCAAAAATTATTATTATGAGAAGACTTTTGAAATTAGAAGTTACTCTCTGCTATCTGAATTTCCTGCAGCTTTGAGGAGAGTTGCAGTATGCCTCTGTTTAACATGTCATCAACTTGTCTTATCCAAACTGAAGCTTAACTGTTTAAATAAGGGAACAGTATTCCAGTTCAGATGAAACATGGATTTACTAAAGAGAGCTAGTACAACATTTAGTCTGTTTGGGTGGGTGTTCAAGTGACAAGCAACAATGGGAAAAAGGGAGAAGGATTCATGTTCTGAAAGTGAAAAGATTTTTTAAAGGAGAAAAAAGCAAACAAGGAAGAGGGAAAACAAGCAAAACTTGAAAAATACTGTCTCTGAAGCAAAGCATTAGAAAACAGGATCTAAACCCTACTTTTTTATCTTTTCTTATGCCTATCACACATGAAACGGAGGAGATTGACAGCTTTGAAAATTAAGGCTTACTGTTTAGGACAGTAAATTTCAAATGAGTTCTCTTTATATAACAGCACTGTCTTCCAAAAATGTTGTGAAGTGATCTAATAGAGCAAAGACAGGCACTGCAGCTGGGGAAACCTGGAGTGGAGAAGTACCAGGTAGTTCAGAATAGTCCACCAAAGAATTTCACTCTCTACTAGAAAAGATAACTTTAAAATCAGTTGCCACTTCCCCCAACCTCCCCTGGGTTTGCTAATGCTGGACTGATACTCCCCCAATAGGGGGCCAGATTTCAGCGGTCAGCTTATTTCATGTCAGAAGAGTAAAGTGATAGGATTGGGTTTGCAGACTCAAGATCCAGTCTTATGTGACTCATTTTTCTTTGTGAGAGGTTGAGTACTGTGAGCTCATTGGGATAACAATTCCCATCTCTATTCAGATACGCAATAAAGCCTTCCTGCTTCTCTTCTCGGTGGAGCCTGTGGCGCCAAGGTCAAGGAGGAGGAAAAGGGAAACCCACCTACACCTTCTGCTACAGACCTGCAGGAACCCTGGTTCCAGCCAGCCCTTCACACTTGGGAATGTAAAAGATGGAGAGCTGTTATATCTTAAACAGATCATTTTCTGTTCCAAAATCACAGGAAATAAGTCTGTCCATTAAAATTTGTTCTCTGATCTGCTCCCAGGATGACACAGTATGTGAATCCTCTTATATACTAAGGTAAAAAAGGAGAGGAGTGAATCTGCAGCCATCCTAGCCAGGAAAGTTTTTTGTAAAGGAAGAGTTATGGATTCAGATACAATACTATTTCAGTTGTAAGGAACATTCCTACAATTCAGACAAACCACAAGTGACAAATGAATCAGCTCCTTCAGTCCTGTGAGCGTGCAAGCAGGGGCTGTACCAGTTCCCCCTTCAGCCCTGCAGAGTGCAAACACTGTGGATGGAGAGTAGCTGTCTGTGTCTCCAAAGGAAGCATCGAAATGTCCCGTGGTTGCTGAATGGAGACAGATTCACAGGAACACACACTTCTCTTGGCAAGAGGTTCTAATGAGTTTGGGGTGGGCTAGAGAAGCTACATGGAGGCTACACAGCACATCCACGTGGACCTGGCACTCACATAGCATTTAGGAAATTGCACTTCTGTTCCTTGTTCTGCTACAAGGCTGTTGTGTGTGACCTTGGAGAAGTTGTTTTATCTCTTTTTTGTCCAGCTTGTCCCTTCAGACAGAGAAATCTCAGTGGGTTTGTGAAAGTCTCTCATGCAGTATGGCCTAACCCCTGTTGCTGTCTCTGCTTCCAGAGAGCTAATATTCCTGTTATTGGTAAAAGGCTCAGGTCAGACTGCTCTCTGTTCAAAAGACAAATGTCACACCCCACTTAAACAGAGGCCTTGCGCTGGCTCTCTGCTCTCTGTATTCCACTGGGTACCCTTTATTCTTCAGAAAGAAAAAAAAACAATCCATACATGCCAGAAAGACAAATGCAAAAACAAAACACTCCTGTTTGCTTGGGTTAAATGCATAGATCTTGAATTGTTTTGGTCCATTTAAGCATTACAGTACCAAAAACCAGTAATCAGCTCTTCTGGATAATTTTAGAAACTGTCTTTTCAAAAGCCAGCAGTGGTATAGTAGCGTGAGAGTAATGAGCAGTGACAAATTATTTGTGCTATTTCCAAGGGAAACTGTTGGCATTAACTTGATACAGAGCCTTTGTTACTTTATGAATAAGAAGTGCAGTTAATATATTATACTGCATGTGTCTTCCAACCCTACCCAGAACCTAATTACACTCTATGGAAAGTTAAATAGGCAGTAAACTAAGTGCTATGGAAAGCACATACAGTAAAACTCCGTTGGCTGCAAACACTGAACAGTTGTTTTGTCCTTCTACTTTGGAGAACTTCATAATTATACATTTAGAGCTACTGAGAGATCCACTGTGTAATTACACAGCTTAGCAATAATGGCACCAGTTACTGTGTAAATACAAGGAGCCACAGGAGATTAAAACAAATGTAACAATAGCAATATGTAGAAACAAGACAAGAATCAGTAGTGGGCCCAGGAGTCACTCTGGTAGAGAGTTTTACAGAGATTTGTTCAGTTAAGAGGAAAGTTTTAAGGCAGTGGCTTTGTCCCCAAATGGACATGGCATTGGCCCCAAGCCTCCAAAAACAGTGGGTCCGGTTTTGTAGGAGTCATGAGTGTCAGCTGATGAGGGGAGGCAAGGACAGGGCTATTCAGCTGCACAGCCTATTTCCTGACTCATACTGCCCTGGGAAGTGGGCTGTGGGAGGTGTGGGTCCTAAAGGGATTGGAACAGAATTTGTACTTTAAAACACACCTATTAAAATCACCTGGAGAATTCCTTCTTCCTAGTTACCTGAGCATCTCACAGTCATTACCAAATCTATTGTCACAATGCCTTAGTGAGACAAAGTGACTTCAACATTTCACACAACCTTCAGGTGCCCTAATCCTTCTGAATAGGATTCCTAACTTTTAGGAGAGTTGCATGAGGAGCAGCTGAAGCTGAGGAAGGCAGAATTTTTTCTGGAAACAACTGAGGGTGTCTCAATCCAGGGCATGGGAAAGATCCTAAATCTGAGCAATGTTTACAGGCTGTAAGTTGGTGTCCAAAGGTACATCTGCATTGACTGATTTTAGCTCTGTTTGTCTGGAGCTAGGTACCTTCTTAGGGAGCTTAGCTACTATTTGCTACCACTGCATGCAGGCTACGTGTCCTCAGTAGTGCCTTTCAAGACTAGAAGACATCATTGATTTTGTTTTATTTTATAATGCAGTAGCCACATTTGTTCTCCTTTTCAGGGTGTCTTCCCCGGACTTCTTCACTAAATCAACAGTCCATGTAGTCTGCAGATTGGAAAACCAAGCCTTAGGCTCTTAGCCAGCTGGGGAGGTGCATCGCAACATCTTTTATCTACCATGGAGAACTACAATTACCAAGCCTGCAGCTGTTTCCCAGCAAACAGAATTTCCTTCTCTCCTGCTGAAATTGTACTGAAAAAAAAAAAGCAGTTTCCACAGGATGGGAGCCAGGCAGAAGAAGGGAATGTGACTCAGTATCTCTGGGGTTATTTCATGGACTTAGGTGGGAAGCTGGGAAATTTTCAGAGCAAGTGGCTTTATACTTGACTGCAAAGCTAGTCTCTTTGTTGCTCCCTCTATCTTTTTTTTGCCCTGAACTTCTTCCTTTCCAAGCAGGAGATCCTTTCCTCCCTCTCAGAGGAGATCTCACCCTCCTGGTTCATGCAGTCTCTTGGTATTTGTGACTGGGGCAAAGGACCTCTCTTAGGCTAAGAAAGCTTTGCCTTTTCAAGCAGCTTGTGACTTCTGTGATATATCCTTTAAAACCAGTCCAACCTCATTCTCCTTATTTAAGGCCTTGAAGAACAGATTCTACCTCTGCTCTTTCAGAGCAAGTCTCCCTTCTGCAAATCTGACATTTTAATTTCAGAATAGCATAGGAAGGAAAAATAATTTAAAGTGACAGCTTCCTACAGCTGCATACTTTCCTGTTTCCCAAGAAGCCACTTTTTCTTTCTTCATCTCCTTTTTGCAAACTGCTACCTCTGCCTAGCCTGTCGTCTCATCTATTGTATTTTTTCTGTTACATTGACTGGCAATGCATCCTTTCTTTCTGGTATCTTAGAGTATCACAGAATCAGAGAATCACAGAATGGTTTGGGTGGGAAGGGACCTTAAAGATCACCGAGTCCCACCCCCTGCCGTGGGCAGGGACATCTCCCACTAGCCCACGTTGCCCAAAGCCTCATCCAGCCTGGCCTTGAACCCCTCCAGGGATGGGGCATCCACAGCTTCTTCCTTTACACTCTGGATTTAGCTCTTGATTATGTTGAATACAATTTCCTCAGAGTACGATTAAGCACCCTATACAAACTGTCCATCCCATCACAACTGTGCCTTGGCTTTTAGATCCAGACAAAGAGTATTCATATAAGTATATCTTCAATGGAGAGACAATCAAATGCAAGTCTGACTAGTGCCTGCTACAAATATTTGACTTACTTTAGTGTTGTTATCTAAAAAAGTCTGTACTTTCTTTATGGGAAGCTTCTTTCTGAATTAGTTTAAATCAAGTCTGGGAAGAGACATGACTCAAGCATTCTGCTGCTTGGTTAATAGACTGCAACTCATTTGTAGACTTTTTTTCTGAAGTCTTTGTCACATTTATATATCTTGCAAAGTTCCATTAAGATGTGGTTTCCTTCACAGGTGGGAGTGGGAACTGCTGTCTCTTATCAACTGTTTACTAATTCAAATTAAATTAATTTTATTAAAGTTACAACGGCACTCTCAGCATACTCAGCTAGTTTGTTGTAACAAAACTCTGAATATATGCAGCCTTTTGTCTAGAAACCCTGATGCATATAACATGTCTAGGTCAAATCAATTCCTCTGATACCCCTGTGAGAGAGGTGAATAGGCATACTTTCACGACTGATTTTTTTCCAGGCTTGGGTTTAGTTACTCGAATATAGTTATAGCCTTGAAAAAATCCCAAAATCAGTTTTGGTGAGGAATAAATCCCTATGTTAATTTTGCAGTATTAATTTTGTTTCTCAAGTATTTGAAATTACAGACTTGTGCCACTTGACAGCTGTAAACTAGAGGCCTGGTGGGTGTGTGGCTGTACTTCAGAGCTGGAGCTAATATAGTCTGCTTTTCAGAAGTGCATAAATTGTAGTTTATTCTTTGGAGTTAGCTCAGATACGGCTGAGACGGAGGAGACTGGACAAAATACTCTGTAGGTGTGTCTTTGCCTATGTCCCAAATCTACACTCCTATATAAAATCAAAGTGAAATCGCTCCGTCCCTATATTATATCTTTCTTTGGCAGTCTGCTTCTTATTATTCTGTCTTATTCTGAACAAGTATTGTATACACCAACTATCAAATGCATATGAATACAGTCAACAAATGCTTTGATAATTACCTTTCCAAATCAATTATCCAGTTTAAACTAAAGAGAGTTTACGTGTTATCTTCAGCGAGTTTGATTAGGACTGGTTCTGAGCCTACAATATATCCTTTACCTCTCTCTTTCCAAAAGTTCAACAGGCAAAATTTGTACTTTCAGAGATAACTGAATTATTTGCAACCATATTTTATATGTATTATCATTGAATCAATTCCCCATTCGCATTCATACCTTCTTCTCAGCTGAAAAAACTGCATCATTCAGTGCATTCTACTCACTCATTTGACTTGAAAACAATCTTGCTTGTGTCAAACTATTTATCCCCATCAGCAGAAAGAGCCCAGTATGTTGTTTCATAAACATATGAGACAAATCTCCATCTAAATGGGGAGATAAACAGAATTCAGGCGTGCAAAGCTGCAGTTTTAAGAAGAGGCACTAATCTGACTATTTACCTCTGTTCATGTTTATTTTCATCCCAACTGTTCGCATCCCTTTGTGAGTTAATTTAACCCACTAATCTGGTGAAGAAGTAATCATGGAAAAGTGACTGGATCATTTTCTTACACATTACTGAGATGAATCAGCTCAGAGAACAACCTGTCATAAAATTAGATCAAATAGTTAAAATGAACCATGCTCTGAAGGTGCTCGTTTCTCACATTGACTTTAAAAAGGAGCACTCGGGGTGAGTTCAGAAGTAGATGCCTACACTATAAACATCTTTAAGGAGGGAAGACAAATCTCACCCTGAGCAATTCTTGCTTAAGCTGAGTAACTCAGCCTGGCCGTGATTCTCAAGCGTGCTGAAAAGTCCAGCTCCTCAAAAAGACACGGCCATGGCTTTCCTTGTAAACACAACAGAAACATGTTTATGGCAGGTATACAACTGTCGAGTTATCAGTTGCCTGTCTTTACTTCGTCCCAGACACTCCTCTTCAGCCCTGGAGCTGTTTTCTCACAGGAAAATACATTGTCAGGCCACACACTGCAGGCAAGAAAGAAAAATTTTGGAAATGTATGAGCCCTCACTCTCTTCTGTTTCTCTGCAGAAATGTGTTCGTTATTCTCTTTTAACAGAACAAATAGCAGTTAGAAAACAATGAGCATGTTAGAGGGCTGTAATTTACTGCAACAACAAAATAATAAAACTTAAAATCAAACTTTGGAAAAGCAAAAGCCTTTTCTTAAGATCATTCTTAATATCAGCTTAATATCAGTGAAGGAAACTTCATTGCCTACTTTGGGTACTGATATTAACACCTCACTGTCACCATATTTCTTTGGCTCTTTCTGTAACAATTATACAAATGAGTGCTATTTTTGATCTGAAAGAGAAGAGAGAGTCTGGGTGGTAGATAAAGCAAAAAAGAAATTGATTAATTTACCAGTTAAGCCACCTATTTCCTCTGTGGCCTTTGGCAAGTCAATGAACTGTTCTGTGCCCTAAGCATACCACAGAGACGCTTGTAGCAGCCTTTTAAAATCCTTAGAAGAAAGCTGCAGAAATGGATTTTAAAAACTCAGAAACTTGTCCCTTCCTCTTATGTTTCCTGAGAGAAATGGAAAGCGGAAAGGAAATTAAAATGCATCAGCTAACATTTTTAAATGAGGAGCTCTTAACACATGCCAAAGCAGTGCTATTGTCAGGATGAATGGGTCTGTGGAGACTGACCACTCCAGGCTAGCATGTACACAGACCTGCAGTAATCCTTCTTGTGGATAATCACACAGTGGTTACATAAGTCTTGTGAATATTTTTGGCAGTAGTGACTCTGCTGTTGGAAAAAAAATACGACTCATTTGACATTTCAGTTTAAAGGTATGTTGGGGAGGGATGAGAGAAATTTGAAGATTTCTTTAAAAATGTGTTTATGTAGACAGTTGCACAGAGGACAGTATGAAAACTAAATTAAATAAAAATCATATGTTTAATACCTTAGTCATGGATTTTCTCTCGTTCTCCTCTCCTCTGAGGAAGAAGGAAAAGAAAAAGAATAGGAATGAAGATTTAGAGGGTAGGTAGGATTTCAGCTGTAGATGAGGTAAGATAGAGGTTTGGGGCAACTCTGACCTTTTACAGGCCTGTTAAAAAGGAAGATTGGGGAAGAGAAGCCATGAAACCAGGAGACCAGTTGACTCAAATTCCTGTATGCAGCCTGATCCACAGCTGAGGTTGGAATGGGATGACTAAGCCCCAGAGCAGCTCCGCTAAGCTGTGGTGGGATCCCTGGTGCCTTGTCCCTGCAAGCTCCTCAGGCAGTGGAGGGAGGTTTGAGCTCTTTTTCTGCCTTGTAGCCCACTCCCTGACACCTTCTCCACTGAAGGTCACAGTTCACCTCCTGCTTTATGTGTAGAAGGACACGTACTGATCAGATGACACCACCTAATGTTACCGTTGGTCATGAGAGGTTTGTTTGCATGTCTGGTTACCTCACTGGCACTTTCAGCACTTGACGGGGAAAGTGACAGAGCACACATCTCTTCCTGTGCCTCCATGAAGTACAATACAGCCTTCCCAGTGGAAAGCTGGACACAAGCTCAGGATGTGACTCAGTAGCCCTGAAATTTACCTGAATTCATTTACCTCCATGGAGCCCAACAGCTAAACAAATCTAGCCCTATATTTTCAACTTTCTGAAGTTCC
This sequence comes from Pterocles orientalis, assembly GCA_011057875.1. Classification (NCBI taxonomy): domain Eukaryota; kingdom Metazoa; phylum Chordata; class Aves; order Pterocliformes; family Pteroclidae; genus Pterocles; species Pterocles orientalis. The sequence continues at coordinate 525,010 of WKFP01014393.1, read as the reverse complement.
AGACTGGTTACTTTTAAAGTGGAAATGTTCTCTACAATTTGGCAAGAAGCACAGTCATGTTTTATCCCTTTCAAGGAATCACCTGCTTAAACAATTCCCTTTTGTTACTGTTTTGTCTAAGTCCTCATTCTGCTGTAAAGAATGAGAACGCAGTGCAAACAGATAGGCGTAGATAAATAATTAATTACACAGCCTTTTACTGTTTAGCTACAGGCAGATTGTCAGTGTGCTTGCTCAATTCACTCCTGCCTTTTCCTTTGGCAAGCCACGAGCTGCAGATCTCCACTGCCTCTAGGGTCAGGTAGACAGGGAAGACCATGCTGGAGGCTTGGAGATGATAGGGTAGCTAGAGCCTATGAAGATCTTGATGCATGGTGACACTTAAGAGGCAATAATTTTGGTACACTCTCACTTCTCGTTTTTTTGGCTTTGCCTGTACTGCTAAACAAAAAAACCCCCAAAAACAACAACAACAAAAAAGTGGGCCAGGAAAAGATCTCTGTCCCTGAAGAAATATGGCACAGACTGGCTTAGGTCATGACTTCTTAGTGCTATCCTGCTTTTGTGGATTTGTCTTGGAGAATGAGAGACCACGAGAGACAGAGAGCACTGGAGTGGCCCAAAACAGAGCCAAGAAAGACTCTGGAGAGCTGTTAGCAGCCCTTTAAAACACAATAAATTTTGTGGATAACTTATCTCCCCATTTACCAAAAGCTTACAAAATGAAGCTGAGATTCCCTACAGGAGAATTCTCTCTTACCAAGAGGTATCAGCACATGAACAGTCATGGAAGTAGCCCAGGCGGATAGGAATAGCTTTTATCAGTGGATAGGAATAGTTTTTATCAGTGGATGTCTATAGTTTTGGGTAGAAACACATGACTACACCTACAATGGTAAATAAAATAGTAGCAAGGAACTTCTTCTGGCACTAAGCCTAGGTAGCTCTTCTGTGCCCTGTGTGGTAGTCCAAAGACAGAAGGTTGTTGGGTTTTTTGTATTCTTTTTTTCCTCTTAAACTTTCTGAAATAGTCTGAGATCAGTGCAGCAACCCACCAGAGTGGATAGCATTTGTTGCATGATGAGGTACCAGAGGGAGCAAAGTTTGCTGGGAATATATATAAGACCTGTACATGGCAGAAAGAGCCAATTTAAAGTGGTCTCATTCTTACTTAGTTTTAGGAGTACTATCTAGTGAACTACCTGAGAACAGTTTTGAGTCGTGACCTTGATAGAGCTAGTTAGAAAAGTTCAAAAAAAGCCAGGGAGTGAGCTAGCAACTAAGCAGTGGAAATGAGCAGTGGTCTAGTGCTGACATCCCTGATTCTCTTATTTATTAATGTGGACATATACTGTGAGACACCTGAGACACTCTTCCCCCCCCACAGATTTCACCATCATGTGATTTCTTCCCAGCTCCATCATAAAATCAAAATACATAAGGTAGACCCACAAAAATCCTATACATTTTAATAAACTTGTTCCTGGCTTACTTCAGATCTTGACACTCCACTCAGATGCTTAGATTCTCCACGTGTTTACCTTTCTGCTAAACCATGTTCTATAAACCTGAATGCCAGATGCAAGAGGCACATCAGCCCTCAAAGGATTAAGCCATTTGGATTCCAGGTTACACCCGACTCCTCTTTGATCCTGATCATTTTGCCTAGGCAGCCCAGTTCAGGAGACCGAATCCTATGTCCAGTCCAAAGCAAAACACAGAGTTATTCACCAGAGGTCCCATAAAGCCTGGATCAAGTTCCTCCTTTGTTTATGAGCCATAGTATTTCTTACTACTCCCTCAAAGGGTTTCCAAAGATACGAAGGGAACAACTCTATTCCAATAGGGAGTTGTGAGGATAAATGATCCATAAAACAGCAAAAATGTAAGCTGGTTAAACTTGCAGTTTATAGAAGTTTGGTGAGATAGAAGAAGAAATGCAAACAGCTGGATTAAATATAGGAACAGAGAAAACAAATTATACTTGCAGAACTGGAGACTGATGGAAAGAAATAATTAAAGGAAGACTTCGGAATTGTACTCACTTCACAATGCAATTCTATGATTTGAAGGACTAAAACCATCCCATCTGTATGAATATGGAATTCCTTTGACTGTGGTTTCTATTCATGTTCACACAGCAGTGATACTATAGAATATCTTGCCCTCTTACACTGTCCATGACAAGAGGGTGTGGAAATACTGGTACTCATAGAATCATAGAATCGTTAAGGTTGGAAAAGACCTCAAGGATCATCAAGTCCAACTGTCAACCCACACCACCTGGCTCACTAAACCATGTCCCTAAGCACCACATCTACACGTTTCTTGAACACCTCCAGGGATGGTCACTCCACCAATTCCTGGGCAGCCTGTTCCAGTGCCTGATAACCCTTTCAGTAAATTATTTTTTTCCTAATATACAATCTACAGTTTGTATGGGTCTGGTGGCCCCTTCTGGCCCTGGAATGAATTAATGCAACTCTAGATCTGTGAAAATTCTGCCTAGTTCTGGGTTTGGTCACAAAGAGGGCAGAAAGCCATGCAAAGTCCTCAGCACACTGATAACACCTGCAGCTTGCTGTTAAGACTAGCAAAAATCAAGGCTCATGTTTTCAAGCCTGTAGCCACTTGCCCTCAGGGGAAAGAAAACCCTCATGGGCTCTAGTCAAAACCTTTTTTCACCTTTTCTAGTGAAAGCTAGAACTTTAGGTTTTCATTAGAAAAAAAGTAGCTTCAGGCAGTTTGCCTTGTATGTGCATGCAGTTTCTGTGTATTAACTATATATTAATGTCAAACCCATGAGTAAACTTGTATTACAAGACTATGTTGCTATTAATATCTAAGGTCCCATGAACTAGAGTGTTAATGAACTTTTGAACCTTTATTAGTGCGAAATGTGCTAAGTGTGTCAGGCAGGGAATAAGCCAATTAATGGGCTAGTGGATGATATCCAGGTTAGGGAAGGCCCAGATAATGGGAAGTCAAGTGCGTAGAAGATCACTCTTTGTCAGGAGCCAAATTTCTTATCCCAGTATTAAATCTTGTCTAATTAAGATCATCCAAGGACCACTAACAAACTAGGTAGGTTTGCTTTTTAAAGGTTACCAAAATAAGGTGGAATCTCAACATTTCTATCCTCCTTTTCTGTTAAAGCTAGAGCCCCAAAAACTACTTTAAGAATAAACTTTTGAAAATAGACTGCACTTTGGTCTGAGGAGGAAAACAAGAGATGGAACTTACTTAGATTCTGATACATAGATCTCTTACACATAAATATATGCAAATCTATAATGCATGTATAAATGCATACATACACCCTCTCCAGTATTTGTGTTCTCCTTTCTTTATGCTACAGAAGTTTATTAGAAGTGCTGTGTTAGTTCATCTGAACAATCTTGTAGTAAACTAATAAGATTGATCAAGGGCTGGATTTGAAAGGGTGTCAACTAGTTAACTGGACACTGATTTATCCGTCTTTAACAAGCAACAACAACAACAAAATTTCCTTCCAAAGCATTGTTGTCTCACAAGCAGAGTTTGTTGCCTGGTGTACAATAAGCCAACACACGCAGAGTCAAGATATTGTTTATTGCATGTCTGCACAGAGATGGGTGCTAGGTGGTAGTTCCACAAAGCTAGCTCACCCAGTTTCAGTCACACTCTGTATTTATCCAACTCAAAATGCTAGTGCCACATTCTTCTAACTGTAATTGATTAGTTTTTATCTCTTCTTAACTGCAGTTGGTTAGTTCTTTTCTCTCTTTGATTTAAAAACGCAGTGTTCCTTAAATTTACGACACATGCTCGGTAAGTGAAGGTCTTCAGGAGGGTTGCCTGACACTTGGACATGTGATTTTTAGTATTATAATTGCATTATAATAAGGATAGGTTACTTTTGGACAGTGCTAAGCACTCATTTGGCTGACCACCCTAAACATACTGATTATTTTCCAGGATGTTCCCATCTTCAGGGGTAAATCTAACAAACCTTAAGTAAGTTTTTCTCCACAGTCCCAAAGACACCCAACCTAATTTACACAGAGAGTACATATTTGTTACATTAGCTTTAACTTCACTTGCAACAGCATGACTGTCCAGATATTCTTTTTCTCTGTCCTTCCCCTCATCTTTCCTTGACAACTTTCTAAAGTATCAGGCTTTGGACACAGCCAAGTGCAGGACCACAACTGCAACAGATTTGTTCTCTCAGAACATACAGGGCCCACCTTTCTTAGTTGTGCCTTGCTTATATGTGCAGGCAGGACATAATTTGGAACCTGGAAAAAATTCCCTCTTTTCCCTCTCTAGTAAGATTATCAGTAATGTGAGGACAGGAGAAGGGGTTATATTCATCCAGGCCATAGGAAAACATTACTTGAGTAACTTTCCTCAAAGCTATTTTGGGCTGTGAGCTTTGGTAGTGCTGAATTTTCTCTTGCTCTTCCCTGAGGGACACAGGATAGTGATCTGAGACTATGTGACTGACCTCTGTATGGAGGTAAGTAGATGATATTTGATGGCTTGTGACAGGCACAGTTCAGGCAGCAAAACAGCCTCTTCCCAAAGTGACAGCACTTATTCCACTGCATGATTAGGGCATTTTAGCAGTTGGGGATTATCCTGACATTTAAAAATCACTTTTCTTTTGTGTTTAATTCTGCAATTGTGACACCAGTTGCCCCCTTGCTCCTTCTTTGATAACCCCCTGTGGTCTTCAGCTTATGACATTAAGGAATAAGAAAGATTATATGGTAAGGTCAGATGTTTAGAATTTTCCATGCTGTGAGTCATATCTTCATCTTTATATACACATATTTCTTACTAAATTCATCACTCTCAAAGAGAATAAAACTCTGACCACCAGGTAATATGCTGCTTTTTCATGTTCCTAAAATACTGTAAACAGAATGGGCTCAGTCTTGCTGCCATGGTCAGCTGGAGCCAAGGGGAAGAAGGTCCAGGAACATTTTCTATGCACTTGCCGAGCCAGCCATTGAGAAGCCAGTATGCTCTTTCCGTGCTCTGGAAGAAAGATAGTTGAATTGCTGCTAAAATATGAAGAAAAAATAATTTTTGGCTCTATTCCTCTTCTCTGCTTTTCTACAGCTTTCCACATGACAAGCTTTCCACAGGTCTCAATGGCTGAATGGACTCAAGCACATGTGTTTTGCTTAATCGGCAGTCAGGGTGGTGCGGAGACAATCCACACACAACCCCAGAGAGCTCAGAGCGCCCAGCAGCATGCTTGCCTTTGACAAGTGACTTTGAGTTTACTCCTTCCTGCAGCTGTTGAGAAGATCTTAGTCCCTGTGTTTATCGTGCTACTCCTGAGCCCAGAATTCACATGGAGTTTAAAAATCAACAAACTTAGTATCTTGCAAAAATATATACAGAGAGGGAACATTTGGAGGGAGGAGTAAAATAAAATATAGCTCTGCCATTGATGTGTTCTACGAGCTTAGGTGAGTTATTTCACCCTCAGTCTCTGTTTCTCTTTTATCTTTCTTGTCTATTCAAGTACAGACTCCCTTAAGACAAAAACTGTCTTTCTCTGTTATAATCAGTTCTTTGCTCAACAGTGTCTTAGTGCCCATATATATAGTCTGTGTTTAGTAAAGTAAATAAAATAGATTGCTTAGACATTTAGTTTTGTGTCTGGTTAAAGAAAACTGTAAACTGAGTCAAGTCAAGTGTTGTTATTAAGGCTTTGTTACTTCAGAATCACTAATGATTATGGCTAAAATGGCTAACCGTTGTGTGCTGCTATCTATTCTTAGATGAGGTTCTCTGAGGAAAATAGGTGGTTCTTCCCACTGCCTAGTAGGTTTTCTAGGTAACATCAAGAAAAGTATGTTTTTTGTTATAAGCAAGCACAGCTACGTTTGGATAGTTTTAATGGATTTATAACAGACTGAAATTAAAGAGGCTACCCGGGAAGTGACACTCATTATGAGCCAGGACACTCCAGGGTACATCTCCTTAAGGCAAAGGATAAAGGTGTATAAATTTATGAGCTATGGCAGGCAAGCTAGCTCTGGAAACAGAAAAGAAATAACCAAGTAAGTGTGTCCTGTGCCCTGATTAATTAGCATTGCCAACAGGCCAGGGTAATTAACTTATGTGCTGTGATGAATTAATGCTGTCTTGTTTGCAGGTTACAACTAGATATCTCTGCCAAGCACTGTGTAATACAATGTAAATGTTCCAGCTAGTCCAGCAAGATGCACAGCACAGATGCATCCAGAATCAAGCTCTGAAGGCTGATAAGTCTCATCTTCAAATCACAAGCCATTTGTCTGTGTAGTTGAGGAAGGAAAATGTTCACCAACTGCTACATTACCCAGGTGTTTAAATACATTACAGGAGTTTCCAAACTTCCGTTGAAACATCAGGCATGAGAAAGTGACAAAAGCTGAATAACAGGTGAGACACAGTGAAGTCCTACTTATTTCAAATATAGCTAGGCAATGATTCAGGAGGTAGAAATACTCCAAACTGCTCAGATTTCAAACATAACTGCTTTTGGAATTGTAATGAGAGATAATCTCATGAGAGAAATCAGGCAGAAAAGACATGATCACCTTTTCCCACCAGCAGGCAGACCATGTTGAGTAGGGACAGTTACGGAGAATACTCTGAGGCTGATAAACTAGACCTGACAGAATGCTGTACAGAGCGTGGAATATTGTGCGGAGTATGTGCATTGGGGTTGGCCTGTCAAAAAAATGATCTCGGCATTCCTCTCCATTTTGCAAGGCATGAGTCTCACTACATTTAAACATCTATAGTGGAAAGACCTATATCTGAGCTAGTCACTCTCAACTGAGTGGAGAAATCAACTTTTTGAGCAGAATACAGCTAGTGCAAAATAAGCTATCGAAACCAGTTCATATGACTCACTATACACATGCTTATTTTAACTTCCCTTGGGTTAGAGAAAGTGGCTCAAAATGGTTAATTTACATGAACACTTCTGTTTACACTGTGAATGTTTAATACTAGGTCAGGTGAGTCCCATTGTCTGATTTATTCTCATCTGATTTTCATGAATGTAATTCCACAGCAATCCGCACTACTGGAATATAAATACGTATTTATATTGTGATAAATGCAAGAGAAGAATAAGATTTATGACTTATTAGATGATAATGAATACTCCTGGTTACACCTTATTTTTCCTGGGGGAAAAAATGTATGTGGACATAAAGGTGTATGAAAGAAGATAAACATTGTATGTATAGAACATGGCACATAGCACTTCTTAAAACACACAAAGGAGGGTGGAGCAGGACTTCACAGGACTGGATTCCCAATGGTATTCCCACAGCTGCTAATGCAAAGCCACCTCCACCATCCGTTTTCTCATTAAGAAATAACTCAGGTATTCTGCAACAGAAATATATTCAAGCGTATCCAGTCAATTTGAAGATACTGTCATTAGCCATACACTCATACTCATCCTCTGCTGTCAGAAGAAAGGAAATCATTCCTTTACTGGTCACTCCAGAAAATCTGACATGTGAGCACCTGCTGGAAGAGTCTGTCTCCCTCCACTGACAGCGCAAGGTATGCAGGTCTTTGTTATGAAAACTCCTTTCCCTTTTATATCAATCAGTCTTCATAGTATGAAGGTGTATTAACTTTGTTGATACGTATTAATTCACATTATACACTGTAAGGTAATGAGGTAACGGAATTTTCCTGGTGACTTTGGTACTGTTCACAACTAAGTAAAACAAACTAAAGGACAGCCTGGCTCTGTAAAGAAAGACTTTGTTTCTTGTTTCAGTTTAGAGCTGTCCGTGAAAGATAAAGCGTACCACTGGACAACCCAGATAACATCAGCTTCCTAGACCCTCTAACACGTCTTTGAAACCCTTCCAGCATTGGCTAGCTTCACAGATAAGTAACTATAGCATGACTGGCTCCAGGGGTGTCTGGATCAATAGAGAAGCAGCAAGAGTGTTGCAGACATTTGGTCGCTTTGCAAAGTTTTACTGTGATTAGTAACCAGTAGTGTGGATGTTGACAGTTGGACTTGATGATCCTTGAGGTCTTTTCCAACCTTAATGATTCTATGATTCTATATTAGCAACTGGTCCAATCGTGTTGTACCTGAACATCTGAAGGGTATAAGAACCCTGTGTAAAACTACACTCAGGGTGCCCCAGTTTGTCTGGGACACCTTATGAGCATGAATAAATATTTACCCTTGTAATTCTATACTTTGCATCCTAACCTCTCTCCTCAGTTGTCATAGGCCAGCTGTGAATTTTCGTAACATCTTATTTCAGAGTCTAACTAACTCAGGTAGGATGAATTTGGACCAACAAGAGCAGGGGATTTGCTAAAGCACAAATAGTAAAATCACTGTGTAATCTAAATTAGAGGCAATATTACCTAGATAAAACACCAGTATTTGGACTACAAGACTATCTACCTTCCTATTATAAGTCTATTGTGTATGTAATGTTATCAGTCATAATTAGTTTTATTATCAAATTAACAGGCCTTGTACACATGTGTAAGGAAATATCTTAAATTCTTTTAATGAACTGAGTTCAGATTTTTATGAACAGAATTAGATTTCTCAGTAGCAGCAAGGAATACAATATATTTTTTTTTTTTTAATACTGAGCTGAAGTGAGCAGAATGGGAAAAGAGAAATGACTGAATCTGACACTGGCTTTCTAGTGATTCAAAAATATGAGAACTTTTTCTTTCCACATTATTAATGATATCTTTGTCAAAAAGATGCCTAGGTATTTTTGTCTGGTTATTTTTAAACTCTTCAGTATTTAGTGGTTAAAAAAAATAAACAAACAAACAACCCCAACCCAAAACTAAAAACACAACATAACAAAAGTTTAAAAATTGTGTGCCATTCTCTTTGACTTTTAAGCTTTAAGCACAAAGTAATACATTCTGGAAAGACTCTACATTGTAGAAAACAGAAAAATGTGAATACTAACCCATTCAACACACCACTACCATCCTCCATGTTGCATCCTGATTCTCTGCTGAATATCAAATAAAGTTAAAAAGCCTTAATTTTACACTTAAATATGCCCTTGCCTACCTGGAAAAACAAAACAAAACAAAACCAAACCAAGAACCAGAAGAATCTCTGAAACTATCAAAAACTTCATGGGTTGTGGGGCTGAAATAGAGACATACCCAGGCAATCCTTATTTCATCAGTATTCCCGAGCCTGTCAGAAGAAGGAATGTAATACCTTTGATACTTTAGCCCTTCAAGAAGAGCTAAGCAAGGTGCTGAGTGGGACACAATCAAGGCAACTGATGGGAAACATCTGGTGGAAAGCTTTAGCTGGAATGGGCCACCTGATTCTGGTCCATACACTGTGATATTCCAGGAGCAAAAATCACTTGGCAGATTTCTGTGTTTACAACTAAAGGTCATACTCTTTCTCACAGCTTGTCCAAAGTGAGAGAAGGCAACAGTTCAGATGCAGTTTGTTGTATGTTTCCAGCTGACGTGAGCCAGCACAGCCATCAGAAGCAGTCTTGCACTGATCTCACTCCAGACGCTTATTTGTGGCCCCCTTCCACTGTTGATCTTGTGTTGGCACACGTATTTGAGTGTTGTGCAATGGAAATGACCAGCAAACTGATCAGACTGAAAAATTACCTTTTCATCAAAAAAAATTAATTTTCTCTCTTTTATAACTCAGTGCTTAAAGTGCCCAAACTTTGCCTATTCTGCAAGTCATTTCCTTTCTACTGTAGAGGTAAGATACACCATGATTTCTTTTTTACTTAAGACACACATAAATTTAGAGGGAGGGACTGAAGCTCAAGGTGACATTGCCCCAGTCACATTATTGGCTGTGTTGCTTGTTGTGTTGCAGTATTATTATTATTGCTTAGCCTTAACATGTCAGATATTTGTTTCTTCACCTTTCAGTATATGATTTGATTTCTTACACAGTGCTTTTGCCTCTCTGAAAAGCAAATCTGGGAATGAGAAACATCATTGATTATTTGTGTATTTCTGGTCTCAGCTTCAAATTAGCTGTCAGGCTTTGCATAACAAGACACAAATTATTCATGCAAGAACACCAAGAAGTGATTTATTATCATGTCTGATTTCCAGTGAAGAATTTTCTTCAGATCACCCAGCAAGGAGGCTTTCCTATTTTAAATAAGATAAATTACAATTGACATTGGAATTCAAAACATTACTCCAACCTTTCTAGATCTTTTGGTCATACAGAAACTAAGCCCATGAATTACATTGACATCAAATTTTATTAACAGTGTTCCTAAGCCCAGCTGGAAAAGTCTGAGATCCTTTGCACAGACTCAGCCCTGGTTCCCTCCTATTGCACCACTACAGCACTTTCCTTGCCTTGGGAAGACATCAACTGTCTTTGCCCCCCACCTTACAGAGATAATGGCTGTATGGAAACTATCTACAGGAGACAACTTTTTGAATGCTTCATAGAAATAAATAACACAGGAAAGGCTATGATTTGGAATACATATTAGTCAAAGGACAATGAACCTTTCCCTTCCCTTGCACCCCATGCAGAGCGTAGTCAGACCTTGGACTGACATGCAGGAAGACACACAACTGTTTTAACCATATCTTCCCTGTAGTAAACAGCACATTTTTTAATCCGGAACTGCAGAATGTGCAAATTCAGGGTAAATATGATAATGTACTGCTGATACAAAGTCAGAGGTTGATGAAATAGCTACATTTTAAAATTGAACATTTAAGGGGACAAAGATGTCAATGGAAATTTGCTTTGGGGATACAGGAGTTAAGCTCAGTTATGCTAAATGGTAGGGAGCACACTTTAAAACAAGTGAAGAGAGATAAACTCTCTTGAATGTCCAGTCCTATTTTGGAGCAGAAGGAAAATCTCCAAAGTAGTCCAGAGGAAAGTGAAGGAGCTCAGACAGAGCAATATAAGGGGATGGTAAATTTGTGAGAAGGACATTCCTCTCAAGGTACATTCCTCAGTAGCCCCATCTCCTCCATCTGACTTGATCACTGACACCACAGGCTAAGATCTGTAGTGCAGTCGACACACTGAGAGAAGATAAGCCATCCAGGGGGACTTGGACAGGATTGAGAGGTGGGTACATGCAAACCTCATTCAACAAGGCCAAGTGTAAGGTCCTGCACGTGGGTTGGGGCAATCCCAAGCACAAAAACTCAGTCTGGGAGCTAAATGGCTTAAGATCAGTCCTGAGGAGAAGGACTTGGGGATACTGGTAGATGAGAAGCTCAATGCGACTTGGCAATGTGCACTTGCAGCCTAGAAAGACAACCATTATCGTGGGCTGCATCAAAGGAAGTATGACCAGGGAGTCAAGGGGGGTGATTCTCCCACTCTGCTTCACTCTCATGAGACCCCGCCTGGAGTACTGTGTTCAGCTGCTGGGCCCCCAACTTAAGAAGGACATGGATCTGTTGGAGCAAGTCCAGAAAAGGGCCACAAAGATGATCAGAGGCTGGAGCACCTCCCATAGGAGGACAGACTGAGAGAGTCGGGGTTGTTCAGCCTGGAGAAGAGAAGGCTCTGGGGAAACCTTAGGGCACCTTCCAGTGCTCAAAGAGGGCCTACAGGAGAGATAGGGAGGTACTCTTTATTAGGGAGTATAGTAATAGGACAAGGGGTAACGGTTTTATGATGAAAGAGGGTAGATTTAGATTAGATATTAGGAAGAAATTTTTTACTGTGAGGGTGGTGAGACACTGGAAAAGATTGCCCAGAGAAGCTGTGGATGCCCCATCCCTGGAGGTGTTCAAGGCCAGGCTGGATGAGGCTTTGATCACCCTGGTCTAGTGGAAAGTGTCTCTTCCCATGGCAGGGGGGTTGTAACTGGATGCTTCTTAAGGTCCCTGCCGACCCAAACCTTCTGTGATTCTATGATTCTCATCTTACTTCCTGAGAAGCAGGAGTGGCAAGATGGGGTTGATAACATCTATTCCCATTGAGGACCTCCATCTCTTGCTGTGAATCTGCTAGATAGCTTTCTGGCTGACAAACTGGTGCTCTCAATAGATCAGTAGAAAAGAAATGGTTGCAGCTGACAGTTCTTGAAGATACTGCTCTTTGTTTAGGTATGCCCATGAAAAAAGGCAGGGATTTAAGTTAGAGCATGAAAAGTTTGGTGGCCTTGGAGTCTAATTCCTTTAATTCATGATGCCATCTCAGACAGCACCTTTGGTGTTTTAAGAAAAAATACAATCTTAAAAATCATAATCATGCTTCAGCAAATAAAGTTCATTTCCAGGAATTAGTCACTGAGTTTCTTGATTTGAAATCAGAAATACTGAAGACTAAGTCAGAATTTATATTTATCAAAATAAAAACCTATACATGGATGACTGCTATGCGAGCACCTAAGTATCCATTTTCTGAAAAAAAAAAAAAGAAAAAAAAAGAAAAAAGAAAGAGGCTCATCCACTAGTCAACCTTTGCCTTAATGACCTAATGGAGCTCTAACATGAATGGGAGTTTAACTATTCACTGTAATGAAAGGTGGCCCTAAGCCACAACTTCTCTTACAGTAGAGCCTGGATGTAGCTTTAAGATGTTATATAAAATGGCTTTAAAATTAGTCTAGTATTATTAGACCATCTTCTTCCAGGATATATCTATTATTTTGCTCCCTTTTTCTGCTCTTATCCCTTTGGCAGTCTTGATTTTTACAGACTGCAATATCTCCCCAGCAGTGGCTATGTCCTTACTCATCTCTGCCTGCCTAGTATGTGGCACTTTTTATGCAATATCATAACCTGAGCAATAGATAATTATAATTTCTTTGAAATCCTTAATATGACAATATGCTGTATACAGGAAAAAGTAGTTTGTGTCAAGCATTTTTTTGACATCTACAGCCAAAAAAGCACATAGGCTTTGACACAGATTCCCACTCAAACGTGCAAGAGGAAGGCACCTACGCAGAACCAAGGAGATTAAGTAACTTTGGTGATTCCAGGCTGCAGGGACTGTCTAATCAGCATACAGAACAGGACCTCATTAAACTATGAATTGTGCAAGTGTAAGATGAAGATAGATTCCTATCCCCAAGGGCTTGCAAGCTAAGCACAGGACAGTAAGACAGGGAATAAAACAAAATTTAGTCTGCACCAGACTGGCCTGTCTCAGGGGACACTGGTTTGAAATCCATTTTAGAATGACACAGACACAATCCTTGCTTGTAAGACGTTGTTTCATCATGAGTTTCCATGTGTGGGCATCGCCATTCAGAGGCATTTGGTGCCTTTTATACAGAAATTTTCTAAACATGAAGAAAAAAAAAGCTAGCCCGAAAAGGAAGAATGAACTGATGGGGGTTTTAAAATCTCAAATGGGTGAGTGAAGATTGTGATTATTTTCTAACAGCAGCCATAAAACCTCGCTGTGTTCTGGTCCCTGTGTGTTGCTTCCATCTCCTCTTAAATCTGATGCTCTTTTTTTTTATTTAGAAATGTTTACAGTTAGTAAGGCACAATATTTAATCAACACAGGAAAGCTGCAAAAAGTCAATCACTTCCTTTCACCCGTTTTCTGGAGGGGAGTTTCTGCTGCTTCCATGGACTTGTAGCGGTAATTTGAAGGGGAGAGACTTGAAGCAGGAACTGGAGGAGATGGGGACTGCCTCTCTGCAGAAACAACTGCACTGGAAAAAATGACAGTCATGTAATATCATAGAATCATAGAATCATAGAATCATAGAATCATAGAATCATAGAATTGTTTGGGTTGGAAAGGACCCTAAAGATCACCAAGTTCCAACCCCCCTGCCATGGGCAGGAACACCTCCCACTAGACCAGGTTGCTCAAAGCCTCATCCAGCCTGGCCTCAAACACCTCCAGGGACGGGGCATCTACAACCTCCCTGGGCAACCTGTTCCAGTGTCTCACCACCCTCATAGTGAAAATTTCTTCCTAATGTCTAGTCTGAATTTACCCTCTTTCAGCTTATACCCATTACCCCTCATCCTCTCACTACACTCCCTGACAGAGAGTGCCTCCCCATCTCTCCTGTAGGCCCCCTTCAGGTACTGGAAGGCTGTTATTAAGTCTCCTTGGAGCCTTCTCTTTTCCAGGCTGAACAACCCCAACTCTCTCAGCCTGTCCTCATAGGGGAGGTGCTCCATCCCTCTGATTAATTTTGTGGCTCTCCTCTGGACTCTCTCCAACAGGTCCAGGTCTTTTTTATGTTGGGGGCCCCACATCTGAACACAGTACTCCAGGGGGTCTCACGAGAGCAGAGTAGAGGGGGAGAATCACCTCCCTTGACCTGCTGCTAATGCTTCTCTTGATGCAGCCCAGGACACGGTTGGCTTTCTGCGCAGCTAGTGCACAGTGCCAGCTCATGTTGAAATTCTCATCCACCAATACCCCCAAGTCCTTCTCCTCAGAGCTGCTCTCTATCCATTCTCTGCCCAGCCTGTATTTGTGCTTGGGATTGCCTCGACCCATGTGCAGGACCTTGCACTTGGCCTTGTTAAATTTCATGAGGTTGGCATTGGCCCACCTCTCCAGCCTGTCAAGGTCCCTCTGGATGGCATCCCTTCCCTCCAGTGTGTCCACCACACCACACAGCTTGGTGTCATCAGCAAACTTGCTGAGGGTGCACTCCATCCCACTATCCATGTCTCCGACAAAGATGTTAAACAACACTGGTCCCAGTATTGACCCCTGCGGAACACCACTTGTCACCGGTTTCCACTTGGACATTGAGCCATTGACCACCACTCCTTGAGTGCGGCCATCTAGCCAGTTCCTTATCCAGCGAGTGGTCCTTCCTTCAAATCCATGTCCCTCCAACTTAGAGACAAGGATTTCATGTGGGACTGTGTCAAAAGCTTTGCACAAGTCCAGGTAGATAATGTCTGTTGCCCTTCCTCTATCCACTAGCGCCATGGCTCTGTCGTAGAAGGCCACCAAATTCGTCAAGCACGATTTTCCTTTGGTAAAGCCGTGCTGGTTTTCATCAATAACCTGCTTGTTTTACATGTGCCTTAGCATAGATTCTGGGAGGATTTGCTCCGTGATCTTGCCAGGTACAGAGGTGAGACTGACTGGCCTGTAGTTTCCCGGGTCTTCTTTATTTCCTTTTTTTAAATATGGGGTTTTTTTTTCCCTTTTCCAGTCTGTGGGAACTTCACCAGAGTGCCACGACTTCTCGAATATGATGGATAGTGGTTTGGCAATTTCATCTGCCAGTTCCTTCAGGACCCGCGGGTGTGTCTCATCAGGTCCCATGGGCTTGTGCACCTTCAGGTTCTTTAAATGGTCTCAAACCTGATCTTCTCCTACAGCTGGCAGTTCTTCCTTCTCCCAGTCACTGACTTTGCCTTCTGCAGCTTGGGCAGTGTGGCTCGAGGTCTTGCCAGTGAAGACTGAGGTGAAGAACTCGTTAAGTACCTCAGCCTTCTCTACATCCTGGGTCACTAGGTCTCCTGCTTTCTTCCGGAGGGGGCCCACAGTTTCCCTGGTCCTCCTTTTATCACTGACATACCTATAGAAGTTCTTCCTGTTACCCTTAATGTCCTTGGCCATATTTAATTCTGTCAGGGCTTTAGCTTTCCTAACCTGATCTCTAGCTTCGCGGACAGTGTCTCTGTATTGTCCCCAGGCTACCTGTCCTTTCTTCCACCCTCTGTAGGCTTCATTTTTTTGTTTGAGTTTACTCAGGACTTCCTTGTTCATCCACGCAGGCCTCCTGGCATTTTTGCCTGCCTTCCTCTTTGTTGGGACGCATCACCCCTGAGCCTGGAGGAAGTGATCCTTCAATATTAGCCAGCTTTCTTGGGCCCTTCTTCCCTCCAGGGCTTTATCCCATGGGACTCTTCCAAGCAGGTCCCTGAAGAGGCCAAAGTCCGCTCTCCTAAAGTCCAGGGTAGTGAGGTTGAGGTATATTCTCAAATATAAGTTGACATTGTTTTAAGCAACTAGCTTAGGTGCTCCCACTGAAGTTATCAGTGAAAGAGAGTTTATAACTACAAGTTTGACTTGTGTGCTCTGAGTTGCCCTCCCAGATGTCTGCTTCTTTACTGAAGCTTTATCTGATAATACTGTTTTACAGACTTAAACAAAATCACTAGATCCATTCAACTCTTAAAAGTTAAGCAGGTGCAGTAACGATAGCAGAAGTAGGAGAATGTTTTTTACCTCACGCTTTCAAGGATTGCTGCTTTGCTACAAAGTGTAAACGCAGCTTAGGAAAGTGACAACTTTGTAAACACTTTAAATATTTTATACATTAGCATCAGTACTTATAATTGAGCCGTTGAGTGACCTTGAGTGAGTGACGGAGTAGAGAGCCCATGAAAAACACAGAACATTTCAGGAAGAACACATGCAAATATGTCCGTATAAAAAGCAGTGACGTTGCTGTGTTTAATTACTTAATTTCAGAAATCAGTTACGAAGTTATAATAAACCTGGATGGTAAGTAGATCATTGTTCTTTTCAGCTCTGTAGGGAGCCACTGTGAACATCTGCAAGACACTATTTCCCACCAGGCAGAACAAGGCAGGTAATGATGAGAACACACATGAGAATAATTATACCAAACACAGTTTCAGAAACACAACTGGGGAAAATACCAGAAGGCTTGATAGACCTGAAATGTGAGATTCCAGTATCCATGAGGAAATCTGCAGAGTTCCTGTATATTTTATGGAGTTATTTGTCAATTTTATCAATAAGGTATGATAGAATTTGGCTCAAAGACTTTCCTGTGAAAGGTGTAGGTGATGAAGCTGATGTTTGGCAAGAACTCCAGAGTAAGACACTACAAGTATGCACCCTCTGAGGCAGGGTTGTTGTCCTTTTTAGAGAAAAAAAAACACTGGAGAATTTTGTGACCTGTGTTAAAAGCTGAGTAATAGGTTTTGAAGCCTTTTATTCTTCCAATGAAAACCTGCTTCCTCATTGCTTTGCAAAGTCATCTACAGCTTAAGCTGGACATGAAACATAATAAGACTTCAATTTATTGCTGAATTACAGTGAGTACAGTGCAATGCAGAAACAGTTCTGGCAAGTGTTTTGAGCACAGCTGAGCAGGATACCAGCAGAAAGCTGTTGACAGTGCTGTTGACATCTGGTGCTTTTTGACACCAATCTCTGTGATGTAAATGACTCAACCTACTACCTAGAAGCACCGTCACAGTGCCAATGTAACCAAACACAGGCAACTTCTGCGCATCACTGAGATTCAGCAGGTGTCACAAACTTTCAGAGGAAACTTAATGCACCTGGTAGGGGAAGACCTTAAAGTCACATAATGTATTTGAGAAGATGTGTGTCCCACCCTGACACCCCTTCCACACACAGACCCCTTCCATGAATGTTAGCTGCTGGGGAAAGTCAAGGCCTGGGCACACAAAAGCAAAAAATGCTGAACTAAAGAAAATTAATTAGGATGGTAAGCTAGCAGCAGTGGACAGGAGAGTAATCTTGTATTAGCAGTCTACTGCCCCCTGACTACAAGTGAGCTGATTTGTTTAATGGTTCTTCTGTAAACTGATACAGTAAGCAGAACTGCCTTGAAATTCCCAGTTAAATCCCCATAATCAGAAAGTGTTGGCTAGCTGAAACTAAGTATCTCCCTCAAGAATATAAGTATCAGTGTGAAAAATGGATATGGTTTCTGGTCAAAATTTAAGTACCCCCAGAATTTGAAAACAAGTCTGAAAAGGAACGGTCTTGCACATGGCAGTATGTGAGACTGAGATAGAAATTGTAATATGTCTGAGAAAGCAGATTTCTTTTACTTCTTTAATGTCTCTAGTGGATCCTCTTACTACTGATTCTTAGAAGAGCATGACTGAGGTTGTCTCAGTCTCTGCTTTCTGTTGAAAAGCTTCAAGATATTTTCCACAGTGCTGAAGGATCATTTTTTAAACATCTTGGATAAGAAAGACTATTTGCCACTTACCTTTATAATAATATCTCCTCTCACAGAAGACTGCATTATATGTGGCCATAGGTACAACACATTTCAAGCACAGACTTGAGGCTATGTTTGAGTGTAAGCTTGCCCCATATCTTCACTGCATAAACATAGGTAGTTCCTCAGATGTGAGCTAGAAGCTACCTGTCAGGCCCACTGGAGCAGAATCCTTGGACATAAGGTACCCTTTAGTGAGGACACTGCCCTGTACCAACCCATGGTGTGAATGGGTTGCTGGCATGTGTTTCATCTGCCTTTGTAGTGAGTTTGTGCACCTTTCTGCAGAAACATTGTCATAGCCTACAGCAAGCAAGGATGGCCGGAATTTTTCTGCCATCTAATTTGCATTTCCTTACAATAAATGTGGATGTAACAACTGTATCACGTTCTGTGGCATAACCAGCTTATTATTCTACTGTGATTGTGTGGTAACGAGGCCATAGAAATACGTAAAGTAGTGTACCTTTTACATGAAATAAAATCTCAATACATGTTTAATAAAGCTAGGATGCTCTTTTGTGTTTTTTAAGCTCATAAAAAGAGGGCTGGTTTTCAAATGATTTGATAAAATTTATCCCCAATTATTAATTCTAAATTTCTCTGTGTTCTAGAGAACATAAACATACATTAAAGATTAATCCTCTAGGTATCACATGGGATATGGAAAGTGGTTTTTCTGCTCACCCCTAGGAAGAAAATGCTGAAATTAACCTGAGACTGAAGATTATTGGACAGCTAGGCATAAAATTTTGTGTTTGATAGACTCCAATGGATTATTTTTCAACTACAGGCAAGATCACTTTCGTTTGTGAAATTTTATCATATTAGAAGAGAGAATTCTTATTATTATGCAATACTCCCACTTCTTACTATGGTGGATGGGAAAAAGGAATTAAAACCTCCAGAACAATCTTGTTTCTTGTGCTTCTAGTTAACATGTTAGTGCTAATTAAATACACAACTCTGCATGATGCATGGAAAATTAGCAGAATAATTCTAACATTGAAAAATACACTGAAAAGATATCTCACTGTGTGTAGACACTTGTTTAACATGTAAGTGCAACATCAACACAAATTTTAAGAATACCACAGTTGCAAAATTAAAGCTTCATATGCAGCAAACCTGGCTTGTTTGAACAAATGCAGTTTGCACATATGTTAAGAAAAGAATTGTACTGAAGATATACGACACGCTACAGAGAATAAAGCAATCATTCATAAAAATCCACTTAGAATAACAACACGTATAATGGCTCCTAATTTATTCCAAGAGAATTTGAACCATATGGCCCATATTACTGCATTAATGTACTGTATCTGTAAAACATACGTGCTTAAGTGTATGTTATATATGTAGCATATACTAGAGAAAACATCTTTAAGCAGAAATGGGGAGTCTCAAAAAACACTGAAACTGGCAAAATAATTAATTAAATACAGTGGCCTTATACTAAAGGTATGTATGTGGCCTAAAATTGAAGCTGCCTCAAAATGTCTTTTAGTTACACTGGAAACTCAAATCTGCTTCTGAACTTTAAAGCTCAGTTATTTCTCAGCTGCAGGACATGAAACACCTCACACTGCGTCTATAAGGTATATGAGAATGGCAAATAATGTAGACCAGACTAATGAGTTCTAGTGATTTAAAGTGAGACAATTTAAGAAATTTCTATGCTCAGCTGTCTGCCCTGCCCTTCTGCCAGAAATTAGTGCTCTTAACACAGTTGGCAAAATAAGTGGGATATGTGCTTCTCAGCAAAAACTATTTTTGTCAGCTGGTGTTCTCTCAAAGTGCTATCAGTTTCAATTTTTGTTCATGGTACTTGCATGAGTGTATGAGAACTTTACAGCATCTGAGGGCTTTGCTTCACCATCCCTTTTGCATTTACTAGTGGAAGTTATCGGAAGGGGAAAGGCAGGTCACCACCTCTAGCTGTGGAGATAAGCCATTTTGCTCATGAATAATAGGTTGCAGAAGAAGTTAATGCAAATATGATAACTGGGAATTGCCTTATAAATCTTAGTGTAGACTGCCACCACCTTCCCGTGGATCCATCCCAGCAGCAAACTATTGCAATGGCTGGAGTGTATCGACTACCTAGCGTAGCTGAAGTGCCATAATAAGGTTTTCCTGGGCTTAAAAGATTGCACTCCTTTTACAAATCCTGCACATCACAAGCTTCTTCAGGGAAACCACTCTAAAGAGCTGGCATTTCCCTTTTGGTACTTAAAAAGGTATTTAACAGACAACGAAATTCAAGGATGTGATTATCAGATGCTGAGTGGGCCAGTGGCTCCTTTGGGGCTGGGAGCAGCAGGGGGTCCCGGGAAGAACAGGGCAGGGCCTGGCAGCCAAGACCAGTCCCACCACCTCAGTCAGGGAGCACAGCAGGCTGGCGGGCAGCCCCAGCCCTGGGCACGTACATGGGGACAGAGACGGGACAGAGCCCATGGGTGGGCTTGGCTCAGCAGGTCCCATGGCCAGGCTGTGGGGAGCTGGAGACCAATGTCCTATCACATCACTGTGGCAGGAGCTGATGACCCCAAGGGGCTGAAATGGGGGTCCTGGGCCACAGGCAGGGTGGGGAGAGCCCCAGGGAGGCTGTGCAGAGCTGCTAAAGCCTAGTAGGGACCTCAGAACCTCGACAGTGATCCTGGCAGTCCATGGCCATTAAATATTCATTAAAGTTCATCTTTAAATTTCCTTAGCAGATAAAGGATTACTTTCATGCACATCTAAAAGCAGCACAGACTAGGAAGCATTCCCAATCAAACTTGTCTGAGATTTTAGATGACTTGGGGAGAAAAACCTGAATTCTGTTGTAAGTCTTTGATGAGGGCCAAGCTCTTCACTGTGATCTGCACAGGCCGAGCAAATGATGCATCACAGACTCCAATCTACAGCACCGCAATCTCATTAAAGTCAAGCCAGAGAAAGAGATCCTCTATTGCAAAAAAGGCAGCAGCTTAGAGTGCTCACAAAGTGGGAGATATCAGTCAGTTCTCAATCCTCCTGGGTCGCATGGCCCATTGCTGTGTTCAAAGCAGAAGGCTACAGAGCAGGTTGCATATGGACACCAGAGCTTCTTTGGAAGCTGTGCCAAACATGATACAGTCCTGAGGCCAGAAGGATGGCAAAAAAAGAAAGAACATAATTCAGTAGCTCAGTTGTCAGACTAATCAACAGGGGTTGGAGAAAGTGTGGTCCGATTCCCATTTCTCAGGCAGTTGGGGTTTTTGGCATTCAGATCACATTGGGATGTTTGGCGTCCACTGGTAGAGTGACTATCATGTTTGAGCTCGAGAGTGCGTGGCACCCAGAAGAGAGGCCTTCCTGATACTCCTTCCAAGAGGAAGCATAGGAGCCAAATGTAGATATTCTGAGTCCTTTGGATCCACACATTGAAGCATGGATTCACTTCACTGCACTCTGGGCACTGTAGTGAGGAAATCACAGTCAGGAGCTTAACTGTCCTCCAGGGGTCATTCAAATGTTCAGTCAGATGAAACCTATCTCGGTTGCTTGACAACAAAAACCAGCAAAGATAAATGGACTTCTAAATTAGGAGCTTCAGCTTGCTAGCTAAAATTAAGATGAATCTGAATCCCAATCCTGAGATACTGAAACACTTAAATTAGAACTACTTAATGAAGTGCTCTGATCTCTCCCTTAGACTTTCCATGCCTCAGTTTTTCACTTGTAAAATAGGGATAATGTTATTTATCTTTCAAAAAAAATGTGAAGTAAAGTCAAGGCTATGAGGTGCAAGGACCACAGCATTAGCTTCCTCACCTGAATAAGAGAAGTGGTCACAGCTCTTCAGAAGATGAGAGTCAAATACTTCTAAAAAAGAAAAAAAAAAAAGCTGAAAGAAAACCTTGAGATGAACACTGATTTCTTATTGATAATCTCTTTGTTAAAACAGGAAGACTTCAGCAAACAAGTTTTGGTTTTTCTCAGTTTATGATCTATGTTCCAGTGGAAGCTGAAAAACACATTTGTTCATTCTCAACCTTAAGCAGAAAGCTTTGACTCAGTTATGGAGATACACATTTTTAGCATATGATGAATGAAGCATTATGTTTTAGGCCTTTTTATGTCAAACTGTTTTCACTGATACTGGTGCTCATTTTTATACACCAATGTTTCACTCATCCCTCCCTCTCTTTGAACAACAGGTGACTTAGCTTATTGTTTTCCCAATATTTAATTAGAAAATGCTCATAATCAACTGACTAATTTTAAATGACACACAGTTTCCATAGATGTGTTCTCACAGCTTTACAGCTACGGAACATTGTGACCTAGGATGGAAAATAGCTGGAGGAGGTCTGGCTACAAAGTTTACTCTGTGGAAGTTATACTTCGAGAACAGTAGAAAAAAATTACATTGAACCATTAGAAATAGATCAGAAGAATAAAGAAAAAAAAGAACAGGAATTGAGAGTTGATGAAAGATTACCTGCAAGCTCTTTCACTGGTCATTTCAGTAATTTTGGTTATGAATGTGTAACTTAAAATGTAAAAAAAAAAAACAAAACAAAAAACCCCAAACCAAAACAAAAAAACTCAACCAAACAAAAAAGCTTGCTAAGGAGGATTAAATTTAACTACATGTTCATAAGCACGTCTCAGGATTTTTCACAAGTAAAAGCCTTCACTCCTGCTCTGTCCTGCTACATGTGGATGAATTTCTGGTCTGTGATAGAGCCCTTCCAGGGGTAATTAGGTTCCACTCACATGGACTGAATTATAGGATAAAATCCCAAGGAAACTATCAGGCAAAGTGTAATAGCAATATAGAGTACTTGTGCATTTAAGGATTTGTATATGGCCTTCTATTTTACAGAATTACAATTTGAATAAAGATAAGCTGAACACACAGGGGTTCTGCTCAGCTGTGATTTGCACTTATGCAGATAGTATTCAGACATTGTGAAAATATGTTTTCAAGCAAGTAATTTGGACTTTTTTTTTTACAATTTTAGTGTAAAATCTGTGATTTTGAGTCTCTAGAACATGCAGTCTTTTTTGTGATTTAATAGACTTGCATTCAACATACAATCAGTCTTAGTTCTGATTTTGGTCTTTATAGATAAAGTTAAATGTGCGTTAATGAAAACTAATGAATTTAGACTTTTAAAATAGAAAATGTCTGCGAAGCCAATAAGTAAAAAAAGATACATATGCATAAAAACATATAAGTAAGAAGACGTCTTATGAATTTTTTAGAAATTCAGAGATTTTGAATTCCTATTAACATCACTAAAACACACTTTCAGAAAACTAGCACTTTATTCCATGCAAATTATCTCATGTAGGTTCATTTTTATTCAAAAAAGTATTACTTTTTTACATCTGGTTTTCACTGGTTATACTTATAGATATTTTTGCCTTATAGTTATCAATATTGGAGGTTTGAAAAGACAGAAAGCTTCACTAGAAGAGTCTTGAGATGTTTCCCATTGCCTGGAGATATATCTTAGTACCTCCTAGGAGTTATAGCCTAAGCAAACAAAGTCACCAGGAGCTTTGTCACTGGTGGCAGTGGATACAAGACTGACTTCCTGTCAATCTCCAAATCTGAAGAAAGATGAAAGTCTAGACAGGCTAATAACCCGATGCAATATCACAGTTTCTATCTTCCTACTTCTGTACATCATTAAGCCTTTGTTGCAGTTACCATAAACATGGGTAGATGGCCACTAATTAAAACCAATACATTAGGAATTCAGACTTTAACTGTAAATTCCAGTGCTTGTTAATTCAAGTTTATGCTGATGAACCATAAGGACACACCTAACGGGTAGTAAAGTTATGATGTCACATATTTTTTACAGAAGGGCTTTTATAAGGAAATAGTTAGAGGAAAATAAATATCTTTATGGAATGTATCTATCCTCTTACTGGAAGAGCCATATCTTATAGCTGACTCTTTCAGCCTTCCTTCCAAATTCCTTCTTATCATAAGCCTGAACGTGGTGTGGCCATATTTACATGCCCTGTATTGAATACTCTTGCTATCGTTCACACACCTTTTGACAAAAATTACTAACATTTTTCATTGTAAAAATTTGAAGTCTTCACCAACTTTGGAAGTTTTTGTCTCACTAGATTGTATAATCTGTATTCATCTAGCTTGACTTTTATTATCAATTTGTGAGATGTCTAGTTTGAGCTAGTAGTTATCTTTTGTCTATAATTCCTCTACAGTCAATGAAAAGCTAAGGTTTCTCAAAAGGGCAACTGTTCATTTTTGTCTTAGATACACATTATAGAATGGGATGGACACTAGAGAAGTTTATCTGTCTCAGCACATGATAGCTTGTACTGGCTGAGGTAAGCAACGTGAATTTCTGCTCTTTTTCAGATCCTAAAGTCCAGACTTGAACTGACCAAAGAAAGAGGTCACCTTACAGCTAGAGTAGTTTCAGAGCATTTCTTATAAAAGAGTTAAGGAGAATATATATGCCGGGAAGCCAGTAGTCTTCACAACAGTTAATTTAGCTGAAGTTTCCTTGATTTAGTTTTTCAGTTTAGCAATTTTACTTGCAATCAAAGGGCAGGGCTATGACATGACACAATGTTCTACCCGGGCATTTTTAATTACATCGCTCATTCCATAAAACACAAACACTTTACATAGAAATAAGTTAATCTAGTACACCTAATTAAGCATTATATATTGGAGCCATGCATCAGTGATTTGAGTTATATCAATGGACCGTTTCATTTATCGAGGCTGACAGCACAAGTTCTTAAATACAACGATAAATGACTTCCCTTCAAGGGAGTGATACTTCACCTTGGCAGTTTGCTCTCTTTCTTAATGCTTTAGAGACAGCTAGTAGCAATCAGTTCGTAAGCATGCTAAACATGCACTCTTCCATTTGCTTAGTTTCTGTAGTCTATCTCCCTCACTGAACTCTTCAGGGTTATCTGGAAGTGGCCATACTTTCCGTTCCAGTCTAATCTTTACAGTAAGAATCTACTCAAGAGCACATTTGTATAACCATTTGTATAACAATCATGTCTCTTACCAAGTAATTTTGAAGACGAAAAGCAACTCTGAGTTTGCGAGACACACAGCTGGCTCTGTTTAATGTTGATGAGTGCACATCTCAGGCCAGAGTGGAATTTATTTTACCCACTAAATAGTGCTGAAGAAACATTTCTTTCTCCTCTTTCACTTTCTTTGTTAATACAGAAGGATGTAGTTGCCTGAACTCATTGAATTCAATGAAATAAAACATAAATCTTGTTGATAAAAAGCAAGGTATTATAGCTCACTCAAAGGAACTTCTTTGGATGAAATCCAGCAAATAATGTCTTAATCACATATTTCATTCAACTTCATCTTTTTTTCTTTTTTTCCCCCCTGTGCAGGATGCTTTCACTTTCCATGAGGGTCTTAAACTTTCACAAAACACCTAAATATGGAGCTACTATTCATAACTAGTATTTGATGGAACCTGTAATTCTGTTGCTGCATGTTTCTTCGTAGGCTGTACCTTTGGCCAGATCACATAATCTCGGACAAGCAGATACAAATCATTATACATTGTTTTACTGAAGAATAAGCAAACTAAATGTCTAAGAATAAGCAAACTAAATGTTTACAAAAGACTTGGAAATGCTGTTCTCTGTCCCTTTACAGTATTTAGGACTACTATCTCTGAAATGGTCTTAGAAAATCCTCTGGCTTCTCTTATCACTAAAATTAGTTTTATCCTCTTGCAAATCAAATTCCTCTTATCTGGAGTTGTTCTATAATAAGGGCTCTCAATGCTTTCAAACTGATTGTGTGGATATGTGGCTGGCTTACTCAAGCTGCCTGAACACTTGTCTAGTTTTAACTGAGATGCCTTGGATGTCCTAGGATGTCCTATCTGTTTCAGAAGGGCATGCACCTCCCTTAAACCTTGCTTTGTAACCGTTACACTTTGGCAGAGGTCTCAAAATCTTTGGGCATCTCAAATGTCATTAGATGCCTACATTCACACGAGAGATCTGAGCCAAAAGCATTCTTCTTTGTGGAGGTTTACCTGCAAAGTTTTTAGAAATACTGTCAGAAATGTAGAACTTTCTACACTGTGGATTGCAAACAAGGGCTATGTTTATGTACCTTTTACTTTTGCCCATTTGAGTTGTCCCCTGACATGCTGAGAGCCAGGAAGGTATTAATAAAAGAAAAAAAATGTCCTTTGTACTGTTGCGTATGCTGTTGTTTGACTGTGACACAATGTCCAAGAGACTATCAGTTTCTAGACAAAACTAGCCCTCACCTAGTTATTTCAAGAAAGAGCTTAATTAAGCATTGAAACCATGGAGCTTCCCAGTGCTGATAGAAACAAAATCTAATTTCTCTTACAGTGTATGAAAGTCCGGGTGGATATTGAGTTTCATATATGGTTAGCAATACTTACGTTCTTTAACTCCTTCGCACTTCAGCAGGAATAGACAGCACAGAGAAATGGCACTCCTACTGTTGGTCCCACAGGAAGATGCAAAAGGATGCATTACAGTGTGAAGCAGCTTTGCCCTCTGTTGCACACTGGGGTCCTGCTCCCTTGATTATTTAAAATTACCATGTATTAATTTTCACATAGGTACCATTTTGTGGTGAACCACTGCACTGGGTCTGGTTGGGATGGAATTTTCTTTGTAGAAATCCATACAGTGCTGCACTTTTGATCAGTGACCAAAACAGTGTTGGTAACACACCAAAGTTTTAGCTATTGCTGAGCAGTACTTGCACAGCATCAAGGCTTTTTCTCTGTCCCACTCTGTCCCGTCCCCTCAGTGAGTTGGCTGGGGGTGTGCAAGAGACGGGGAGGGGACACAGGTGGGATATCTGACCCAGACTGACCAAATAAATATTCCATACCATGTAACATCACGATCAGCATTAAAACTTTGGGGGAGAGGAGGTAAGTTCTTCCAAAGTAGCCATTGCTCAGAGACAGGCTGAGCATCAGTCTGACAGTGGGAGCTGGTGAGTGATTGCCTTTGCATCACTTTGGGGATTTTTGTTGTTGGTGGTTTTGTTTTATCTTTTTTTTTTTCTTTCTTTCCTTCACTCGTTGATCTGCCTCTACCTCAGTCCATGAGATTTTCTTGCTTTTACCCTTCTGATTCTCTCCCCTATCCCACTGGGGAGAATGAGAGATCAACTGGGTAGTGGCTTAACGGCTGGCCAGAATCAACCCACTACAGCCATGTATGTCCTTGTCAGTCTAGTTCATAGCTCTAAACACATCACGGAAGCAAGCAGAGCCTCTGAGCCCCCAGTGGGAAGTAAGCCAGGCCACACTTGCTGGCTTGGGGAGAACATGCACACTCTCCTGTGCTAACAGTAGAGGCTGGAGGAACACTTGACAAATCTTGATTCTTTCTCTCTGTATTTCTGTATTTCTAAGCAGATTATAGAAAACAGAATATAGAAACGCATAGTTCCTTCAGCATACGGCCAGGAAAATGACCTGTTTTGTTGTCCACAAAAGCTCCTGAAAGCTGTAGCTCAGAACTGAGCAGGGAGACAAAGCATAACTGGAAAGTATCTTAAAAGTCTAATCAGCTTCTAGAGTTGCTTCAGAAAATACTTTGTTATCTGTTTCATCCCACAAAAATAGCCCGGAGTACAAGCATGCAGAGTTTAGAATTATCTTTGTGTTTTTGTCTATGGGCTGTCTTGTGTCTGAAAAACAGGTGGAGAACAGATTAAGATTTCTAGAATTATTCCAGCTTTCAGAAGAATCACATACAGAGGAGTTAAAATAAATATTTATGGTCTGAGAATAGCAACAGAGAGAACCTGACCCAGGTGGATGGTGGGACCAGTGGCTCCAGGACTGATGGTACTGACATAGTAGCCAAGATGGCTAGCTCCAATGAGGAGTACATCAGGCCAGGAGTAGAGATGTTCTAGTGGAGGTATACAGCCTTCAAAACCTAGGCTGGGATTTCTTTGCAGTTCTACTCTGCCCTACAAGATCAAGGCTCTTGCAGTCACAGTCCACCACATGGTGCAGGCATGTTCCTAGCTAGCCAGGAACTGCAAGCCTATGTGTAGGAACACTGATGTGTTCTTGCAGGCAAATTTGAAACAACTGATGGCCTTTGGTCATCAGGTGGGGAGGGGCAGTATCACTGTGTATCACATTGCATCTTTGTATATAGTATTATTTCTAATATTATTGTAGTTTAGTAATTAAATTGTCCTTATCTCAACCCACGAGTCCTCTTTGCCATTTACCTCTTTAATTCTCTCCCCTATCATTGGGTGGGGGCAGGGACTGTGTGAGCGGGTGCGTGTGGTTTGGCCCCCAGCCAAGGGCCAACCCGCCACAAAAGGTCATGTAAATATTAAAGTGCTTCATGCATTTTTTGTTAGTCTGCTGTAGTGCCTTCAAAATGTGGCTGGGACTGTAACAAATACAGTACTCTGAAATGGAATGGGTGGGATACAGTTGAGTACCTAACTCTTGCAACAACGAATAGAAATGCATACAACATGACTCTGTTTACGTATGTTACAAAAAACACCTCTAAGGAAGAGAAAATAGATAATACCCAAGTAGCCTGGCCTGAGAATACTGTTGTGTCCATCCACATGCATCCGTACACATACATTGTACACGCATCACAGTTTGAAAGATCTTCTAAGCCTTGTTATCTTAAATTAGACCATGGCTACCATGCACAATTGGCAAGTATCTGATGTGTGAAATCAGCTGTCTGCAAGATCTAAGAAAAGGAAATCTGAGACAAATTGAGCTCTGTTGGCTTCTCTAGTCTGATTAGTCCGCGTTGTCACTTGAAGTGAAGCTGGATCTTTGGATGTCATTCTTCTGTTGTCTTACATGGTGATGTTAGATATTTCTGCTTGTTCCCATTAGTGTTTCCTTGGAGTCATAATTAATTTATATTAGCAAAGACAATTTCCATTTGCTATGACAGTTCTCCAGCTCCCTCAGGCTTCTCAAATAATAATAAATTACCCAAATAAGAGGCATTACTTCACTTCTGCTCCAATGTTTTACATTTTGAGGGTCTCTAAACCTATCCAGTACTGCATGTTTAAGAAATTGGAACACAAATGGCCTACTAGTCCTCACCCATGTTCCTAATGTGGCTTGACTTCAGTCACTTTTTATTTTCCTTGCAGTGGTGTGCCAATCCATTGATCATAAAAAGTTATATTTGGAGAACTGCACATGGTCTTGCTGAGAGGATTAAAAGGGTGAATTTATAGCTTCCCAGTTGGATGGAAGAATCCATTTTTCATACTTGTGTGCACACACAAATGATTAAGAGAAAAAACATGTTTTGTCCTCTTGACTACAGTCAAATTCAGTGATCAGTGTCCCAAATCCATGCAATCAAATGCTGAACTCCTTTTATTTGCATAATTGCTCCATCACTCATAGCTCATCTTACATGGTTAATAAATGGTTCCTTGTCAGCAGAAAAAGTGAGGGAAAATGCAAATTGTTGGTTGGAAGCATTTTGTTGATCTTGCATTTGGGGTTTAACCCAAGCATTTAAATGATTTTTTTCTTAGCTGTGCAATACTGGAAGCCCTGCATGTGCAGATTGATTCATGTCACACTCCACCAATGTTGGCTACTGTCAGTAATTGCTACCATTTTATTTTCTGACAAACCCTCCATTTTAAGGATTGTGGTTTGGCAGCTCTGTGAAATAAGCTTTAGAGTCTTGCACTCCCTTATCTCTTATTTCTGCAGAGATAAGTGACCACTTTTCCAGAACCCAAACTATTGCAGCAGTTAGAGTGATTAATAAACTTGATGACAGTCTCAATAAGCTAATGAGTGGAATAACCTCAGGGAACCAAGGATTTGCCTGCTCTGCAAAATGGATGTATGATTGTATCACGAACAGCAATCCCAGCTCTGTTGTACCTTGCATGGGTGACAACGGCTGTGGCTACAGATAGTGGAGATGTTTTGGTATATGAGGCATCTTTTGCCTCATTTACAGGCTGGAGGATGAAGGGATTGAGAGCAGCCTTGTGGAGAAGATCTTGGGGGTACTGGTGGATGAAAAGATAGAAATGAGCCAGCAGTGTGTGCTCACAGCCCAGAAAGCCAACTGTATCCTGGGCTGCTTCACAAGAAGTATGGTCAGTAGGTCAAGGGAGGTTCTGGCCCTCTGCTCTCGTGAGACCCCACTTGGAGTACTGCATCTAGCTCTGGAGTCCTCAGCGCAGGAAAGACATGGACCTGATGGAGTTGGTCCAGACTAGAGCCACAAAAATGATCAGAGGGATGGAACACTTCTCTTATGAGGAGAGTCTGAGAGAGTTGGGGTTGTTCAGTCTAGAGAAGAGAAGGCTCCGGGGAGACCTTATTGTGGCCTTTCAGTACATAAAGGGGGCTTACAAGAAAGATGGGAGCAAACTTTTTAGCAGAGTCTGTTGCAATAGGACAAGGAGTAATGGTTTTAAGCTGAAAGAGGGTAGATTTAGACTAGATACAAGTAAAAAAAAAATTACAATAAGGGTGGTGAGACACTGGAACCAGTTTGCCCAGAGAGGAGGTAGATGCCCGATCGCTGGAAACATTCAAGGTCAGGTTGGAGCTAGTGGAAGGTGTTCCTGCTCATGGCAGGGGGACTGGAACTAGATGATCTTTAAAGTTCCCTTCCAAACCAAACTATCCTATGATTCTTGCAATCTTTTCTGCCTCCTGTTCCTAGAACCAGGTATATCAGCCCCTGTAGGTTTACACAGCCTGCATCAAAACCTGTGGTCCACACCTTCACTGCTATTATTACCTCTCCTAGTTAAAGGATAAATAGACAATTATTTTCCTAAGATACAGCTGACATGCACTGCAGACAAAGCTTGGACTGATTTACCAATATCTTTGGATAGGATTGTACCAATTCTCTAGTGTTTCAGCTTTACACCAGCGGTGGATGGATGCATCATCCACCCTACTATTTCCACTCAGCCAGCTCACAAGCTAGGTAAGCTGGCAGCTGAGGTTCTTTGCAATGATTCTCTAGAGAGCCAGTCCTTCTGCCTCCAGCTGTGTGCATACATGGTAGGACGGAAAGCATAAAAATATGTTTGTGTAATTACAGATGGAGGAAGAGAAGATGACAATACATATAAGGAAGTTTGAGTGCATAGTGGATGCCTGAAATGTAAACCACTTATGTGTATAAATAGCAGGGGAAGATTTATATGAGCAGAGCTTGGCCTCCTCTGCAGTTTTTATTGTTAATCAAGCAGGACAGACAGTTTTAAATGGAGATGGAAGGCTTAATACTTTTTTGTTTTAGGTCAGGTAACAAACGCTTTCCCACTCCATTCTTTTTTCCCATCTTGCATCAAGTCATATACTATAGAGACATACTGTTCATATGAGATGTGCTTATGCAAGTCAGATCATGTACCACAGAATTTCAGACAGGGAGAGGCACTCTTTGCATGAGGTGCAACATCACCAGTTTTTCCTGATATAGATCTCGACATCTGTCTCATAAGCTCTCCACATGTGAAAGAAAGTCTCTACCATGGGGAAAATGAATTTACCATAACGTGAAGGCAGGAGCTGAGTGCTAAAGGAGTCATTTAAAACTCATTTGACTTCCTGCCCCATCCCAACCATACACAGCTGCATTAGTCTACATTTTCAGCTGTTCAGACACTTTTGAAAAGCGGAGGCCCTCACAATGAAAAATACCAGTGTTTCAACTCTGGAAGTTCAAATGTCATTAATTTGATTACAGATAAGACTGA
Source organism: Pterocles orientalis (assembly GCA_011057875.1). Lineage (NCBI taxonomy): Eukaryota > Metazoa > Chordata > Aves > Pterocliformes > Pteroclidae > Pterocles > Pterocles orientalis. Next base: position 493,282 of record WKFP01014393.1, on the reverse strand, counting down.
AAACCTTAGACTAGAAATAATGAGAAAATGTTTGCAGTATTCTTTATTTACCTTGCAGGTTCTGCACATTCAGAGCACACTTTTATCAATTCTCCCAACTGGACTTGAAACTGGATTGAAAACTTTGTAGAATCTTTTATTTTTTCCTCAACTAAAAAATATAACCACTGTTTTGAGGACCTGGGGTTTTAAACAAATGTCTTAAATAAATAAGAAGTCACAAGATTTAAAATAAAACAGCAAAAATGGGCAACACTGGACTGTAAAACACAAAAGTTGACCAAGTTCAAAAAAGTCTTGTCCCAAATGCATAGAAGGAGGAAAATGGGAGAAAAAACACACAGGTGTTCCAATAATAAGAAAACAATATTACTTAGGAATGAGAAAAAAGCAAGCTTGGGTTAACTAAGGAGAAATCATTTTAATAATTCTGAAAACTGCACAGGTAGCTTATTTGTGCTGCACACTTGAATGAATCAGGTCTAAATTGCTCATCCCTTTCCATACCTGCCTGTCAAAGCCTGCTTCTTCAACTTAAGCCACTGCTGTGTGATTCTCTCCTGTGGTATCCTCCAAGCTGTGCCTCTCCACTATTTTTTGCAGAACCTCATTTGTTTTCCAAAATCTTGTCTGTGGTAAGATGATCCTGGTCCCTCATCTTGAAGGGCCAGGCTGACAGGGAAATATTACATGTTATTAATGTTACTTAAGGGGCATACAAATAACACGATATGTATTTCCCTTGGTCTCCCAATATTTGAATACATATACAATATTACCATACATATATGTAAAAATGCATCTAGTAATCTATCTAGCTCTAGCTATCTTTACTTATTGCGATGGCTGAAGGTTCAAAACTATAAGATAAAAAAAAACCATGTAAGCAGTATGTAGCAACAAATACACATTAAGATAAAATCATAGAATCATAGAATGGTTTGGGTTGGAAAGGACCTTAAAGATCATCAAGTTCCAACCCTCCTGCCATGGGCACGGACACCTTCCAATAGACTAGGTTGCTCAAAGCCTCATCCAGCCTGGCCTTGAACACCTCCAGGGATGGGACATCCACAGCTTCCCTGGGCAACCTGTTCCAGTGTCTCACCACTCTCACAGTGAAAATTTCTTCCTAATATCTAGTCTAAATCTACCCTCTTTCAGCTTATACCTGTTACCCGTTGTCCTATCACTACACTCCCTGATAAAGAGTGCCTCCCCATCTCTCCTGTAGGTCCCCTTCAGGTGCTGGAAGGCTGTTATTAAGTCTCCTCGGAGCCTTCTCTTCTCCAGGCTGAACAACCCCAACTCTCTCAGCCTGTCCTCATTGGGGAGGTGCTCCAACCCTCTGATTAATTTTGTGGCTCTCCTCTGGACTCTCTCTAACAGGTCCGTGTCTTTTTTATGTTCGGGGCCCCACATCTGAACACAGTACTCCAGGTGGGGGTCTCACGAGAGCAGAGTAGAGGGGGAGAATCACCTCCCTTGACCTGCTGCTAATGCTTCTTTTGATGCAGCCCAGGACACGGTTGGCTTTCTGGGCTTCAAGCTCACACTGCCGGCTCATGTTGAACTTCTCATCCACCAATACCCCCAAGTCTGTCTCCTCAGAGCTGCTCTCTATCCATTCTTCGCCCAGCCTGTATTTGTGCTTGGGATTGCCTCGACCCACGTGCAGGACCTTGCACTTGGTCTTGTTAAATTTCATGAGGTTTGCATTGGCCCACCTCTCCAGCCTGTCAAGGTCCCTCTGGATGGCATCCCTTCCCTCCAGCGTGTCCACCACATCACACAGCCTGGTGTCATCAGCAAACTTGCTGAGGGTGCACTCCATCCCACTGCCCATGTCTCCAACAAAGATGTTAAACAACACTGGTCCCAGTACCGACCCCTGCGGAACACCACTTGTCACAAGTCCACTTGGACATTGAGCCATTGGCCACAAATATTTGAGTGCAGCCATCTAGCCAATTCCTTATCCAGTGGGTGGTCCTTCCGTCAAATCCGTGTCCCTCCAACTTAGAGAGAAGAATGTCATGTGGGACTGTGTCATAGGCTTTGCACAAGTCTGGGGTCCTAATGTCTTTAAGAAAAACTGCAATACATGAGGAAAATTATGTCCAACAGTTAAATAAGATAAAATATACAGGTAACAAGATTTCCAAAGGTGGCGTTATTCTCATGCTTCTTGGAAACATGAAAATAAACAATAATAAAAAATTAAGAGAGTCGAATAAAATATTACCAGTTCACTCTTTTTTTTTTCTTATTCTAGAGACTGGTTTGAAAAAAAACCAGCAAATTTTGAGAAACATTAAAACCAACTCGATAAGCTGCATTTAGTCAGATGAATCTGTATTTTCATGTACAAGCTTTAAAATTCTAAGCCTTACAAAATGCTACTAATTCTTGCAAAATAGCTTTCTTTTGACTTTATAAAGCAAGAGTACTGATACTTTGATTTTTCATCTGTTCACCTGTTTCAGAAATTTTGTAGCAGACAAAATACATGTAAGTGTATTGTGCAAATAATGTGCAAAATCAGGTTATTGGTAAGTACATTTATGTATATGTGGTTATTCAGAGATAATTTTAAATATATTTACTTGTTTTCTAAGAATGTATAAAGACACTTTGTGTGCAGCTTAAATTATATATAATTGAATTCTCAATCTGAGAGAACTAAATACAGTTTCAAGAATTAAGTAACAATTGCATATATTCTAATTTTGCTCCTAACAGCCTTTCTTTTTAAATTAAGTTATTTTTCAATAATCTTGCAGCTGTGTGGAAGCCAAGTGGTACAAAGCTAAAGCTGTGCCAATTCTAAAAAAAGGGGAAGGGGGAAGACACAGGGAATTATAGGCTCATGAGTCTCAAATTTAGCCTAGGCAAAACAATGAAACAGCTGGTATGAGGCTTGACTAATAAGGAAATAAAGAAAGACATTATAACTAATGGCAAGTAATATGGAATTATGGAAAATAGATTTCCTCTAACTAACTTGATACCTGTTTAGATTAAAATGCTCTTCAGATTGATACAAATAATAGTCTTCATGTAATAAACCGTACACAAATTTTCTTTTGAATTTTACTTCATATTACAGAATCATTTATTTAAGTGCAGTAAATAGCCCACAGTAAATGGATGGGATATGATCCGGCTATAGTTGTCACACAGTAGTCCAGAGGGGTTATGCAGGGCTTGGTTCTTGTCCCTTTCACAGCCCAATAATTTTAGTCATGTCCTATGTAAATTCAAAAAACCCATAAAATTATTGTGAATCCATATGGATTAAACAGAAATACTGAAGAAATTGTAAATAATGAATGACATGGAGAGGTGTGGTTCTTTTAGTAAGTAGGGCATAAGTAAAGGCTTTTTACATGGAGATGGAAAATTCTGAATGGAGGAACAAAGAGTAAAAGCTGCACTTATCTGAGGGGGTTCTAGCTCTGAAACACTGAGTGTTAGAGACCCATGGATGCATATTTCTCCCCTCTCCATGTCCATGCATCTCCTCCAGCTTTTCTCATACAGGATTTTTGGTAGTTTTCCCTACCCAGAGGCTGCACATGAGCAACCTTTACTCCAGAGGTATAAGAGGTGGCAGTGCCAGTCTTATTGCAGCAGGCATGGCCATAACATGACCCAGTGGCTGAAAATGGCAACTAAACCATAGGAAACAATAATTAGACTCTCATTTTTAAACCAAAGGGTAATTAATCTTTGCAACAACACTTCAGTTCCTGGGAAGGGTTCTCTGACAAGTTTAAATTAAGACTGCTTGTAATTTAAACACTGAATTCAGTCAAAGAATTCCTAGGGGTCTATGCTGCATGGGAGATCAGACTACCTTGTCACAGTGGTACTTCCTCACCTTATAAATACGAATTGTAACACCCACTGTATTTCTTAAAGCCCAGTACTGGGGAAACATGGTTACATGGGACTTTCAAGTTCCCTTTAAAAAATAATAAATTGCATAAAACTAGAACCAAGCTTAAGAAATCAGAAGGGAAATGGAGATAACTTTATACTTCTTATTTTTAAGAAAAAATATACCTATTTTTCAATAAACCTTTTCAGCCAATGTTAATTTTTTTTTCTGTACATTTCTGGAAAACCACTGACTTTCTCAGTTTTTTACTTCATCCATGATGGCTCCCCCAGGCAGCAGTACTGATGTGTTTCTGCAAAGAATGTCTCAGAGTCATCTATGGGAAGGCAAAACTCTGATTTACAGTATAAAAATGTGTTTCTTCAGTTCATATTAAAGAGCAAATGTATGAAATAATCAGGTCTCATCTTACTTAACAGCTCTGCTTAATGATACCAGGCTATTCTTTCCCCACATTTTCCTATTATACTGGGGCATTGCCATAAGCTAGACTTTGCTGCATAGTTATTGTACTATTTGAAAGTTTTCCTTGCAGTCACTTAGCAAAAGAATGAAGACTTCTGGGCTGAGCAGCAGGTCCTTACAGACTTTTTGGCAGCCTAAATACCCTTCATGCCTCTAGTTTTAGTTTTCTAAATTCTTCTTGAAACAATAGAAATGAATCCAATAATTAATTATAACTATAGTATGAAACTTTCAAAGCAGAACTAAAATCTACTGTAAGTGAAATCTGGGCCTCTACCTCACTTAAAGAGGAGTCTTAGCTGCAACATCAGCAAAGCTGGATATCAGTCTTATTTTTTTCCACTATTTGTTATCTGGTATTGTGTGAGTTTCTTCCATGCCATGAAAGCTGGAACATTTCTTCTCCCAGAAAAATAGTGACTGCCTTTTCAAAGCTCATGAAAGGGCCACTCATCGGATCAGCTCTGTGCAGCTCTGTTTGTTATTGCCCATAGTATCCTTGCGGCTAAACTGAGGAAGTGTGATCTGGATGATCGGGTAGTGAGATGGATCATGAACTGGCTGGAGAAAAGAAGCCAGAGAGTTGTTGTGAATGGGATGGAGTCTAGTTGGAGGCCTGTATCTAGTGGAGTCCCTCAGGGTTTGGTATTGGGACCAGTACTATTCAATATATTCATCAACGACTTGGATGAGGGAGTAGAGTGCACCCTCAGCAAGTTTGCTGATGATACGAAACTGGGAGGAGTGGCTGACACGCCTGAAGGCTGTGCTTCCATTCAGCGAGACCTAGACAGGCTGGAGATTTGGGCGGGGAAAAATTTAATGCAATTTAACAAGAGCAAGTGTAGAGTCTTGCATCTGGGCAAGAACAACACCAGGTTCCAGTATAAGTTGAGTACTGAGCTGTTGGAGTGTAGTGTAGGGGAGAGGGACCTGGGGGTCCTGGTGGACAGCAGGATGACCATGAGCCAGCACTGTGCCCTCGTGGCCAAGAAGGCCAATGGCATCCTGGGGTGTATCAGAAAGGGGGTGGTCAGTAGGTCAAGAGAGGTTCTCCTCC